>VXBU01013514.1:469305-509608 GCA_013400315.1 Bombycilla garrulus
AAAGAGGCTCCGCCCCTCGCCGCGTGCCGGAGCGGCCGGGCGCTGCCTTGCGGCGCCCCCTGCCGCCAGAAGGGCCCGGGAGGCCGCGGTGCCGCGCTCGGCTCCGGGCTGCGCCGGGGGCGGGGAGCCGGCCCTGAGGGCCTGAGGCAGCCCCTGGCACTGCCCCGCGGGGAGCCGCGTTCTCAGCCGCAGCACGGCGGGAGCACCCGCTCCGTGCCCGCCTGTCACGGGCGCACAGCGGGGAACGCGCCAGCCCCCTCGGCACAAAGGGCGGCCAAAGGCGCTGCGGCGCTCCGGTTTTATTTTAGGCTGCAGAGAGACTCTTAGAGGAACAGGACAATTAAACTTGGCAGCGTACGTGCTGGCCTTTCAGCGCTCCTCTGCTGATCGTGGACTTACTTTAGCAGAGGGTACTTTTTGCGCACACATATTAAACATTCAGGATACAAGAGAGTCAGTATAGAATATTTAAGTCATTGATTCGATTACGAAACAATTAGAAAAAAAAAATCAACAGTATTTTGAAGTTTCCAGTTGCAACCACTGATTTTAATATATCTACTCGTTAATACAGACTTTAAATGACAGCTGATAAGAACTGGCATTTCGAGTTATCTCACACGCATGAAACTGGTTCCAGCAGTAAAAATGGAGAACAGCTCTTGGAATTTCTAAGATAATAAATTTCCAGTAATTCAACTTGCTTATTTGTTAGCAGACGTGAAGAAATGAAGCAAAGCTCATGTCTCTGAGCATTCAGGCCAATGGAAGTCATAGATCATATTCTTGCCAAAAATTCAGCAGAACAGTGTTCTGCCAGTTAACTTCATTAGGATGTTAATAAAAGACAAACTATTTGAAACAGCCCTCTAAAGGAAACCTATTCTTAGTCCTGAAAGCAATTCAACTTAAAGCAAAACCTTATTTCATTATATAAGTGCTACAAATATGAGCTTTTAAGGTAAAACCAGTATTTTCCCCGATTATTTTACGATAAAGCTTGCAGAAACGTTTCTCTGGAACATGTGGATGATCATGAATTTTTTATTTAGCAAATGATACATGATAAAAGATGACAGCAGAGTTGGAACGGTGCATACCCTGTGCATGTGCCACTCCACACTTCGAAATAAATTTAAGCACAGTAAAAAGAGCATAAGCTCTTATCAAAGATTAAACAAGCCACCAACCGCGGCAGCCCTTGCAGGGCTGTTTTGAAGCTTTCGATCAAAGTGTGCCAGTCCCCTGTGGGCTGCTGACTCACCGGCAGGAGCGCAAGGCAGGGCCTGCCCCCAAGCTCACTGCTCTTTGTTCTCCCTGTCCTTCGGAGCTTCGGCGCTGAGAGGCTCATTATCTGGGAGCTCAGATAACTGGAAGGGAACTCAGGGTATCAGGTTTCCTTTGCTGAATACCTTATCAGCAGGTTCTCCCAGTCCAAACTGACTGATCCATGGTATCGTGCGTGTATCGAGTCACTGATCTGCCCCACCGACACCCCCACTGGCAAAAATAAAGCAGCGTAAACGAGGCAAGGGGCAAGAAAAAGCAAGGCAGGATTAGAGAACGACCGTGTTTGTAAAGTCGGCATTACCTCAAAGAAAAATGAAGTTCCAATTAAAAGTGCATACCTAAAAGATTATCTGAAATTTAGGGGATGGCAACTAATTAATCTCAGCCTCCAGGAGAAACAAAGAAACATGCTTTTACCTTGTCTCTGAAGTTACCCCTTGATTTACTGTTTTTAAGATGAGCATGTCAAGAGTATTTTTCACGCTATCCTGAAGTTCCACTTTGGGCATCATTTCTGCATTTCCATGAAAAATTCAGCAGGTAACTGGTACTACTCCATGAGACTGCTGGCCCATGTGGTTTGGCATATGCACGGATAATCTGCAATATGTCACAGCACACTTGTATCATTTTAAGGTCATTTCATCTGAAGCTCTTTTGTAGAGCATTTGGGGGCTTTGTCCTTCAACTCATGTTACAAAATTACAATAAATGTGCTAATGAAAAACAGCCCATCCTGATAATTCTGTCTTTTCACATGGAAATGTATGCAGAAATCTAGATCTAGACCATGAGATAAGGTATTAATTGAGCCAGTACAGCAGAACTAGGGCACTTTTTCCTGGATTTGACTATCTTACATTGGAGAAAAACTTAAACTATGCAATATACATTTTCTGCTTCAAGAAATTGGAATTTTTTCTAATCACAATTTTCCTTTTTTTTTTTTTAATCCCAGCTACCACAATAGACATGGCAAATAAATCACATTAGACAGTAATACATGTGGTTGAGATATGTGGCAGTGTTTTGCTTTTATTTCAGGAATTACAATGCTAGAACATCCAGAAAAACAACTCACACAAGAACAGTCAGTGGTTTGGAGATGCTGGAACTAACACATCACATTTAACAGTCAGCTTCCTATGCTTGCAAAAGGATTCTGGTGTTTTGGACACAACTGGATCATGGAAAAAAATTACCTACATCTCATGTGTAAAACTTAAGCTACACCATAAGAACAATTATGAAATAAAAAGGAATTGTTCATTCAGCAGAAGAGACATCATCATCACCAAAATAAGTCAGACAAGTAATTCAAATAAAAGTGAATATGGCTTCGGCTTAAAGATGCTTACCAATAATTCAAATTTCACTTCCTAAAGTGTTTTCTGAAAACCTATACTAAAATGAAGAGGTCAATTCCAATGTTAAATTCAGATAATGCTAAATTGTAAACCATAGAAAAATACTACTTTTGTTGTCATATTTTAGTAACTTGTGTAAACAAGTATTTTCTGTTTGCACAAATGGCAATGAAGAAAACTCTTACATCAGTGTAGTCTGAAAATTAATTGAAGTGCATTCTAAGAATGGATTGTTGGTTTTAACAGCTTCTATCATTGACTTATAAACTAGAAAATTTTATTCTGACTTGGAGATAATTCTCTTGCATACTCAAAACCATTCAGGACTACTGTTTTAAGAATTATTTGGGGGAGAAAAAAAAGAGACAAGAGCTATTAAAGGCTAAGGTTTGTCAATAACACTCTTATTACAGACATACTACAGGTTTTTTCCTATTTACCATTAGTTTTAACTGCTCATTTCTTCAGCTGAGACTGTTCTGTTGTTATAATCCAGAAACAACACCATCTTTATTATGAACAGACCTCAGGGGGCAGCGGGAAGCTGACAGCTTTTTTAATAAAAAAAACAACCCTGAGGCACGAAGATTCTATTCTGCTGGTCACAACATTGAAAAGCATTAAGCAAACCAATGAGACACTGGTACATTGTTTCACAGTTTCTGAATTTTGAGCTAAAAAGAGAGGTCTGAGGTACACACAAGCAGACATGAAGATTTACACACACAAATGCTTGGAAACACATGCCACAGGAAAGGGGGCTTGATCTCATGCAGAAAAAACCTCCATGGAATTCCATAGGTCTTTCCAAATCTTGCACCAGTAGAACATTGGATTGTCTCACTGCTATTAAAGCCTTCTAACACATGGGTCTAGCCAATGAAGTCATGCTGAATTAAGGAAGTTATGGTGGCTTCCCCCATCCCACCCCAACAGTTTCATTGAAGTAAATGGCTACATAATCAGTAAACACAATCTGCTAATTTCCCCCTTCTTTGTCTCAGTTTTGTCCTAATAAAAAACAAAAAACCCAATCATATTAAAGTTCTCACACCATGATATTTTGTTTTCAGGTGTTCTCCCCTCTCCTTAGACTTTCCCTGCTGTCAAGATGCATCTCCAAGCTCCTAATGCTCCAGTAAAGGTCATTAACCAATGTCAGTTACCTTAGATTAAACAGCATAACATAGTCCCCTCCATGTACTGTGAAAGGACACTTATGCTCACTACTGATCCTTCCAGTTCCTTGCTTTTGCTAATTTTTCAGGGGATTCACATCAGAAAAGATCTAGTCATTACTATGTGCCTGTATTTCTAGCCCAAAGGAACAAATTTATAGTATAAAAATGCCATCTTGAGCCTACTGGGGAAGAACCAATCAGCTAATAAAAAAAAATAACCCCAAACCCTAATGGAATTTAGGTTGTAATCCTGCAAATATGTACTCACACAAAAATAATTCAATAGTACTGTTCAGAACTCAAGAAAAAAATTACGAAATTAAACAAAGCAAAACTTCACAAAAACAAATTCTCACTTTTTTACAGGGAGTTCATTCATCCAAAGAAGTGGACATGTAAATAACCACTTCTTAGGAACAGTTTCCCTTTTCTCTTCCTTTAGCTCTCTTTCTTCACAGATTCCTGGAAAATATGTGTTAAGCCTCAACACTCCAAAATAGAGAAGTTGATTTTATTTTTTTTTAAGTTATGATTCNTATTTTCTTCATAAAAATTATTCACCTTGTGTCCATGCTATTCTTGCCCAAATTTCAAGTTACTCTACATGGACACTAAATCCAGACTGTCACCCTGTCTGGTGTTTATACAGTCACCTTTGCCTCAGAACAGCAAGCCTAAGATCATAAAAATTCAAACCCCTTAATCAGGGAAACGATGACTTCTCCAACCACATAGGTATTTATAAAACACTTTTGTTGCTTCCCCATTTTTCCATTCCTATCTTTTTAGAGTTCTTCTATTGCTGTGGTACAAAATAAAGAGAGTCAGGTCAGACTGCCAGCTCATTGTCTCGCACATAATGGTTCTAGCCAACACCCTTACTTCAGATATTTCTGTCAAACCTCCCATCCCTTCACTATTACATCAGACCATCTTCCAGTAATTCACTCAAACTCTCTCTCCCTCTGCCAATTTCTCCCTTTGTACTCTCTAGAAGAATGATTTTGCTGTCTTGTGTGCTGTTTTAGACCGGATGAAAAATGCATTGAAAACACAGGAAAATAGTCTCATTCCTCATTTCTGTGGCACAGTAGCCGAGAGGAACAATTTCAGAGAGACACCAGAGGAGCCCCAGTAGGGTTCTGCAACACACTGGTTTTCCAACTTTTTCAAATTCTAATCCATTAAAACTTTGTCTTTAGAGACCAAATACCATGAATTAAAACATGATGATAGGCTTGAATACCAAATATATCTTGTGAGTTTCTCAGAAGCAGCTGAGGTTTCTTCCAGTGGGTCTGCAGATCACAAGAGACAACTTTTTGAGGTGGGGGGGCTATTCAGTTGCTTTGTGTGTACAATACATGTGTCTGGTTGGTGCCCCAAAGATTTGAAAGGAAAAAAATGCATGCACAGTTGAAACAAATCTTCAGAATACAGAACAAAATATGAAACTAAAATCCTCCCTCCAACTCCAAGGCATTCCATTATATTTCAAGTACCCAAATCAATTTTGAAAACAGAAGAGGCTCTCAATGAAAATGTGCCATTTAAATTGACTCTTATATCCAGATGAGTAGTTTTACTGGAAAGTTTACAAAATAAAAAGTCTGACCTACTGTGAGTCCAGAAGAATGGAAGTTTGCCTAGCTCTCAAGCAGCTTTTGTCAGTTTCTCTAATAAACATCAGGTAATCATAACAAACTTCAATACCAGCTCCACATCTGTATTAGGCAATCATTAAAGGCATGTTTTAATGTTTCTGTTTTAAAAGGCTATAAGAAAAAATATTTACATAATTAAATTCAATACTTAATGCTACCTTGCCCTTCTCCCAGTGGCAGTGATCACTGTCAACTCTAGAATATTGCATATTACAACATAAACAAAGGGGGCATTAGTAAGAAAGCCCATGCTTTGTTTTTTAACCCATTATAAAACCCTAACATTCTACATGGAATTAAAAAATTTCATTTACAGAAAATAAAATAAAATGGTGTCCCTATAGGTAAAAAGAAATCCTTTCAGTAAAGACAATGAAGTTCCAAAATACTGCCAAAATTTTGGCATAGGTTGACTTGCACGGTTCATGCCAAGAAACTCTATGGAGAGGATGTGTAAGATGGGTAGAAAAGAGAAGAATGGGATACTTCAGCTTGTTACAGGATTAAGCTACATGTTCAAAGTTCTCTTTATACAGAAATACAGAAAGAGATTCTACAGAGCCTGATAATAAAGAGCAATTCCTAATAGCTGACCACAGTGCACTGAATTCCTTTTCTTTTCTTAGCAGTTGCTTGAGATACACATTAGGTAATAGCACTGCCATGCTGCCAGATAATACCAGAATTATTAAATTTATCAGTACAGCAATTTTACAGTTAAGAAAATTGCTAATAAAGACCCTAATGATCAAGAAGAGTTTTACCAGGAGCATACAAAGTCAAGTTACAGTGATGCCATAGATATTATCTCTGTGCGTTAAAATCCTTTTAGTATTTCTAGATTCATTCCACTGGGAAAAAAAATAATCAAGATAAATCAAATACATACAGAAACACACTCACTCAAATAGCACTCATTGCTTTTTGTACAATTAAGCTTTAGTGAAAATATACATCTTAAAACAAATGAAGTACAAATGTACAAAAATCCTTGAACTCAGATAAAAAATATATATAATACAATTTGCTACAGAGATATAAAACATTTAACGTTTGCTCATCCTTTCTGATGAGCATAAAATGATTTAAAGTCTGGAGGACTCCTGCTCATCATCACTGCAATCAGATTTAAAGCAGACCTGCAAGAGAAGACAAACAGACAACTCAGCTGCATAACTAATACTATTGTTTATTTGTGTGTTTTATGGGGCACAGAAAGGCTGGGGAGGTGGGTCTTTTTCCAGCACATTTTACTCCATCGTAACTAAATGCTTTGGGAAACTCAAAGGAATCCACAATCTCAACCCCAAATCTCAAGTCGTTAAAATTTAATTAAAGTTCTTTCCTTCTTTTAACTTCACAAAACAATTAACTGCAGTCCTAATAGTTCAAAACCAACTGAAACTCTCAAACCATATTAATTTTTTTTTTTAAGACTTCCTCTCAATACATAGAACCATATCTTGGGACAGTATGAACCCTGCTGATTTTTGGCTGGAAAAGACTAGAGTAAGACAAAACCTTCAGCTATGTGAGAATATTAGTACACTAAACCATCCCTTCTACTCCACTACTCAAAGTGGGGGAAAAGTGTATTTGAAAAGGTGAACTAAAAATGACAGTACTATTATACATTCCATTAGCAGTGTTCCATTTTAGAAAGGTGAATTGCCAGCTGAAGACAAAAAATTTCTTCATGCAATTTTAATACATGGCCTTGCTGTGGCTACTTAACAATATGCACCTAGCAATTTTAAAATTCCATTTCTGCTTGAAAGCAAAAGTAATTTCTACCCAAGTGTTCACTATTGGAGTATACTCAAGTTTCTCAAGATAATTCCTCTCTAAGTGCAGGCACACTGAGCAAGCAGAATTATATATAACATCTTCAACAGCAAACCTTTACGAAGAGTCTATTTCTTTCATCCTGTAGACAATTACAATGTATGATGTGTCTTCTAGGTAGTAAATACTCAAATCTCTGAACAAGAAATTCTTCAGCTAAAGAGTAGAAGTCTGTGCTGTGCATTATCAGTGATGTAAAGATCTATTATGTCATTGTTTTGGTGAAGGCATTAAACTGCCTAAGATATTTTAACATTTATTTTGGGTGCTTCTCATTTATTTTGGGGATATTTCTACTTATTTACTTATTTATTGGATATATATTTATTTTTGCTTATAAACTTATTTATTACTAGTTTTTACACAAGGCCTCAATTATCTCTGAAGATATAACCACAGTTTTCATTAAAAATTGGTAAAATATATAAGAAGCAAGATCCAAATTAACCTCTTTAGCAGAGGAAGATCTATAGCAGCTTTTAACAGAACCCACTACCTTTTTCCCAAGTAACTGGATGAGGACAGAATTTTTTTTGAGGTAGGAAAGCTCCCTGGAGTTACAGGGATTGCCATAATTTCTGAAATGTGGTGGAGGGCCAAAGCCATAACAAAAATATTTCATTAGTTTCAGTATGCAATGAACAACTTTGTTTTCCTATAACGAATTAATAATAAAAATAAGATCACTATCTTATGAAAGAAAAGAAATGCCCTTACCTCTCCACTAAAAAGTCTGTGAAAGAAGCCTCTCTTTGGCTTGGGAGACTTCTCTCTGTCTGGTGACACAGTACCATCAGTTTCATATGCATTGATATCTTCAAAGCATCCTGTTTCAATCATCTTTGAAACATATGAAATATAAATGAAATACCCATAAAAGCCTCTCAAACAAGTTCCAGGTATTATCTATTTACTCTGGCTGGGTACTCCTAATAATTAAAAATTAATCAGCCAAACTACACCACTGTCTCCAAAAGGAGGCACAAAGCTGATACTAACTTTCCTTGACTCAGCCAACTAAAGAAGAGCAATGAGAGCACTCTCACACAGGTAAGTATCAGGTGCTCCCTTGCTTTTTTTGCATTCTTGCCTTTCTTCTGCTTGTGACGCAATAAAGAAAAGCTTTTAGAACCAGAAACGCGTTTTCCTTTCAGGTATTCTGTTCATTTCAGAGCAGTCCAGGCAAAAAAATGTAATATCTCTATGCCCTGGACTGAACTTCATTATATTTTTTTCGTCCCATGTCATGTTTATTAATTGAGATGGGTCTCTGGAGAGAACAAGGGATTTTGAAATAATCTTTGTCTGTGTACACAGAAACAAAAGAAATAAAACCACAATTACTGGGAACAGAAAGGACAGCAGGAAGAGTGAATGCCAAAATGTAACCAACAGGCAGGGTCAGAAGTGGGGAGTGGATAATGCCCAAATCCAGTTGGCATTTTCCAGTAAGTGCCACTGGTACACATCTGTCACAGCAGCAGGCAGCCAAATGAATATACCTTGTAGAGGGACAGAGGGCATAAAGAGGAGCAAGAAGAAATGCAGCCTGCTTTTGTTGTAAACCATGACAACGTGGATAAAGTACGGAATGCTGAGAGAAAATCTTGAGAGGCAAAAATTTGAGGGAAAGTTCAGTAACATGAATTAAAAGAAAAGACAAGCACAAATGTACAATGAAATCTGCAGTTCTTCCTTGAAGAAAAGGAAGTGCCATTGCAAGAATTCCACAACTACTTCCAACTTTATCCCTCTCTGCAGGGTTAGTTATTAAACTGCAGTGCATTTTTTAATGACTAGATCATATTCTGAAGTTCAGCATTACAACATAGTATAGGAAATACTTTCTCCAAGGTTCACTGTTTCTCAGTAAAAACTTTCCATGTCAAATGACACCTTTTCAAATATCCTTCTTAAAGTAATGCAAAAAAGCAAAAGGAAAACAAAAGACAATGTACTTTCTCCTCCAACTTGTTCAGAAATTGCTCATATATTGTGTTCAAGCTTAAAATAAAATGCAATCATACTGGGAGAGAAACTACACTAGTAGAATTCAAGACAATAGTAATTTCAGAAAGTCACAAATAAATTATAATGGGGGAAGGCATTCATAACAAGAACTACAATTTTAAGTAATTGTTACAGAGTGCTCTTGCTGAAACAGTAAAGAAGACTTAATTGCATACAGAGGCAGCAAAATTCTAGTACTCTATGCAGACTACTAGAATATTCATTCACTAGGTACACAAAAAAAAAATTTAAGGGAGAGTCTGACTCAGCTGATATTGAACTGTTTGTTTTGAAACTTGAAAAAGGTGAGTCTGCAATTCTGTGTTACTGTCACTTGGATACTCTATTGATAGACTATACACAAACAGCTTGCACTGCACCTCTTTGCTTTTGAGCACTTCGAAAAACATTCCATCCCTGTCCTGTGAACAGCAATACTGAATAACATGTGACTGAAGAACAAGGAAAGGGTGCTCCTACTGATACTACTGTTCTGTAAGCTGTGCCTATAAAATAAGATGTCAGACTTTGTTTATGCAAATTTACCACAGATCTCAGGTTTTAGCAAGTTGTGTATGTTTCTGGGAATTTTTTTTTCTGAAGCCTCTCAGCAAAAAAGTCTAAAGCAAAAACCTCTTTAGATCTCCTGGAGAAAATCATTATATCTTTATATTATATTCTATACAGCTGTACTAAAGAAAATAATCTTCTATGAAATGTACATTACCTCGTTTTGCCAAGGGATTGAGACACAACCCGTCACAAATTTGGAATAGAAGTCATCATCTGTGGTGTCCAGGTTCACTCCTTTTACTGTTGAGAACTGCTCAATGTCCAGGACATCTTTACAATAAACGGCACGTGGCTGCAGTACAATACAAGATTGCTTCATTAAAGTTTTGGATTTGGGGACTTTTAGTTTGGTTTTATTTTTCCTAGATGAGCAAAAGGCAAAATGTCTACAATTTTACATTTCACATTGCTGATCACCAAATTACACTATTCCATGGAACAGAAATACAAAGACTCTCTTCATAAGGCACCTGAGCAATTCTATCCATCCTGCAAGTAACAGAAAATAAATATCAAAGCCAGAAATAGCTTGTCTGGATCTCTTAATGGTTGTCATAATTCACTTATCTTCTGTCACCTTTTTTTCAACTCTGGAGTATTTTCTTCAAAGCTATTCCCCATTTCTTCTGCATCTGAGAAATGGAAGTGGACTTTTAAGGGCTAAGAAATCAGCTACAAAGCTCCCTAGGGAAATACCACTATTGTAAATTGTTCTGTGATCTCAGATGAAATACCACAAAACAATTAGTTATCATCAATAGCTACAAGGGCATTTTCCTACCAATGTAACTAACTTTAAAAGTTTCTCTGGAGTTCATATGATTGTTAACATAGAATTATAACAGTTCTTGCCTTTTTAGATACTAATCAAATCTGTCTCACCTACTTACATCTGGCAAGAATGGAGGTTCTAACATGTTAGCTTCCAGCCTCTTGAAGTTGATGTTCTTGAAAATAGGATGTTGTTTTACAGCTGCAGCTCCTCCTTCAGTGCAACCCAGTCGTTCCCCTGGATTTTTAGCAAGTAACTGCAGATACATGGAAAAAAAGCTGATGCATGATACAATCACACAACTAAAAAAAAAAAAATCTACATACAATGTCTTTCAATTGCTTTATTTTGCCATTTGGCCTCTTATTTGGTAAATTTATCATGTATCAAAATTAACTGAAAACCCAAACAACAACATTCTGGGAACAAATACATTTTCAATAGATAAAGAATCCCTGAAAGCACACAATTTGAAGTCTATGCCCAAAGTTATATGAAAACATTTTAATTGATGCCATGTTGAGAAGACTTTACAGTACAGACTTTGCAGTAGGCTTTCCCTTCAGGAAATACCGACTTATATTTTTTCCTATGGGCTTAAGTAATGCACATATCTTGTATGAACTAGTACAGAAAACTTGTGAAGCTTTCTGTATAAATTTAAGAACAGGCAAGATAGAAAAAAGAAGCCATTGTGTTTTAGATGATGTTTTAGGAGAAGAAACTGGTGTACTACGCAGCCACTTGATCCCATGCAGTGTGCAAGTTGAGCACGTTATTGTACTCCATTTATAATTACAAGTGGTCCAAGCAGCATTAGAGATTGCATTCATGTGATGAATAATCAATTTATGCATCTTTTCTTCATCTTGAAGAATCCTTGAAGTTTGATAACTGAACAGCTCATGAACAATCACAAACTTTCATGTGAACTAAAGAAAGGTTTAAGAAATCCAGTTCTGAAATTTTTCATGATTTTAAAATAAAGTAGTTGGTCTCTTTAAAAGGATTAGAAATTTAATTTTCAAACCTCTACGTCTCTTCACCCACCATCCTGCAGATGGATTTTGCCTCCTCTGAGAACTTGTCTGAATACGTTTCCTGGTCTTCCTTTACTCTCCGGTCAATCTCATCCCGTTTAACTCTTTCCTTATGCTTCCTGAATGGAGACTGTCCTTCTATCATTTCATAAATCAAACAGCCAAGACCCCACCAATCTGGACTGAATGTATATTTTTCATTTTTGAGAACTTCTGGAGCTACAAAACAAAATGCAAAACACACACCCACAACATTTCATTTTAAATTGACTAACTCTGTATATTGGAAAAACCCTTTCTGGGCTCTGTGCAGACATGTTTGTGTGACTCCTCTGTACTTTGAAGAAACCTTAATTTCTATAATAAGAACTCTGTTTATATCCAAGAGAAAAACTTAATTTCTTTAATACTTAAAACCAGTATTCTTTAGATAATGAAAAAAAAAAAAAAAAACCAAAAAAAACTGAGAATGAAGTTTTCCAAAGCATGGAAATAAATTTATGTCACAGTAATTTCTCTGTTACCACAAATCTCTTTGAATCTCAGAATAAATTAGGTGCTTTCTTAAAGTTCTGCCTAAAGCTAGAATTTTCAGTTAAGTTTTCAAGTTTTTCAGTAGGTTTATAATCAAGTACTAACATCTACAAATGCATATTATAACCTTTCTTCTTCCCATAACATGTCTAGTAACTAATCCAGGTCCAATACAGATCTTTTATTCACAGAAGCAAGTTTTCTGGTAAAATGTAACTAGAAAAGGATGCTTTACATACCCATGTAACCAACAGTCCCAACACGTCCTCTGACAGTTTCACCTTCTGGAATCTGCACAGCTAATCCAAGATCTGAAATCCTGATATGTCCTATTTATGTTAAAATAAATTATACATAGTCAGCAAAAATAATGAAGTATTATCACTTTTAAAATGAAAAATTTCTATTGCACACCTCATAAAAAAACTCCATTGCAAAGTATCAAAACATTCATATAGCCCTAATTTTATTTAACTTAACTAGAAATCAGTGTTTTATTCAGCTCCTCCTTAAAATGTGAAAGAGGGGTACAGATATAACTGTTTTTCTGAAGGTCATACAAAAATAATTTGCTCTTAAGCACTCTAATTCCTAGCTTTGGCATAGGCTGCCGTTCTTGGACAAATAGAAATGCTCATTTCAGATTCTATGCATCAGACACTTGTGATTTTCCATTCTGTAAAACCACCACAAGCACTTAGCTTTCTGACTTCTTAATAAAACTTCAAAATTAACTTAATTTATTCCAAATGTGAGAAAACTGTAGCCTGTACTGAGCGAGCTTGTTTTCCTATAATGAAGTACCCCAAGAATGCCAAACATAAGTACTTGGAATTGCTATCCCCACTCCCACCCCAAAGCAAGAGTAGCCCAGTCAATCACATACTCAAGAAGTATATTGTAACATGTCAGTTCAGTTCTGGGATTTACTCTTCTCATGGAACCACTCAAGTGGATAACAGCTTCCATTGCACTTTATCAGCCAAATTTCTCAAGCTGATGACCTTCCCCTATCACACATGGCCTTTACAGCTGTACTTTTAACACAGAAATCACCTGGCAATGGACTGGTTTGTCATGCACTGCTCAGTGGGGAACCAGTCCAAGCAGGGCAATGGGAATAAATCCACCCCACTCTCCTTTACATTGCCATATAGTTCTTTGTTGGATAGACTCATTAACTGTTTCCAGCACATTCAAGACATTTCAAGGTAATAATTGTAATGACATTTTAATTTAAAAACACGTAAGGTACTCTCTTAATAAAAATGTAAAAGTCTAGACAGAAGAAAGGACAATTACATTCTGAATTCAATTTTAAAACCATTTTGTAGAAAGATTCATTGCTGAAAAGGAAAAAAACAACAAAACCCACACTTATTTGTGATACTGGTTATAAGGATAGGGATATTGTTGTTCAAAGGAACTCCACACACTTACAGAATGATTCAGGCTGGAAGGGACTTCAAAAGGTCTCTATTAAAACCTTCTGAGCAAACAGGCAGCCAAAAGTGTGCAAGACTTTTTAACTACTTTAGAAGGCCTCCAAGAGTGGGCACTGTATCACCTCTCTGGGCAGCCCATTCCAGTGCCCAATTACGCTTTGTGCATATATGCTGTGGCATTCAAAAAGCTCTACAACATCAATATTAGTTAAGAGCATATTAATTTCTTATGTGCATGTGTTAGATAATCACGGATGGGATGGAGAGAGAGAGAGAGTGGAAGAAGTCAAGTACCACTCTGTATACTGGCTGTAAATAAGTAAGTGCTCTGGAGCAGCAAATGCTATTTTAAATACATTCAGATGCTCTTGTATTGCCTGACATCTGATGAACCCCTTTTCAAGTGCAGGATCTGAGCTCCTGAAGCGATTTTCTAATTAGTCTCCTGTGCTCTCTGGAACTAGATCAAAATATCCCTGGCAGAGAGGAAGCATTCTAGTGCAGTCCTGCAAGGCTACATTTTTCCTCAAAGAAACCTTCAGCTTTTCCAAGACATTGCTGGAGAGAAAAATTAAAGAATGCATTTGATGTCTAGCAAAGCTTTAGTTCTTGCAAAGTGACTTCTCTCAAGCATCATCTTTTTTGAAATTTATCAGTCAGAACATGCTGACTTTAAAAAAAAAATACTGTGCTAATGACTTCAAAAACAGTTCTTTCTCAACTAAAATGCTCAGCAGTTACAAGAACAAACTTGTAATAGTCATCCACAGCTTAGAAGAGAATTCCTGCATATGTTCCACAGTCAATTCAAAAGATTCTGGTAATGACTTGCATACAAAGTCATTAGAGAGAATTAATTTGGCTATTGACAATCAAAAGACTATAAACATTTTGTCATATTGTTTGTACTTCCTTGATTCCTTCCAGCCATATATGCATCAGGGACCATCAGACTTATTTTAGTTAAAATGTTAAAACAGAAATAATTCAGATTTCTTCTTAGTGTGTAAACATTCTGGTTTATTAAGTAAAATTCTGGCCCCCTCATGTAACAAATCCTGTCTCCATAGTTGAAGAAAAGACAAACAAAACAAATCCATATAAAAGTTCTAGTGATCTTAAATCAAGAGGAGGGGAAAAGGAGCAGCAAAAGGGGAAAAGTAGCCATTTGAAGGTAGAAAATTGACCCTTTAAACATAATCATGGTTGACCCCCAAAGTTTTCCCCTGCTTTCTAAAAAGCAAGGCAGTATTTTCTTTGCTAAATTAAGATTCATCAATTCGATCTCTTATAATGAAGAAATCCCTTACATTTCTGGCATGGTATTAATTAGAGATGTAATTCCTGATTTCAAAATTAATTTTTACTTACCACAGTCATCAAGAAGTATATTCTCAGGCTTCAAGTCTCTACAAATTAAACAAGAGACATTTGAATTAAACAAAGACAAAACTATTAGTCCTGAAGGGCAACAGATTCAACAGAAGACTTATTGGTTCTGACTGAAGCAATTTTTCCAGTTCCATCTATAAACAAGAAAAAAAGCTGTGAAGGTGATGGCCTGTAATATGAATAGTTTAACCAGAGAACTCAAGATTCACTTTCCCTGAACTCTTTAATCTATTTACATTAACAAAGGTAACACAACACTAAAATCCTGATACAAAGAACCTGAATTTACACCCAAATTTGTGCTCATAAGTGAAAAACATTTCTCCTCAAGAGTATCAGCTTCACAACTCCCCAGTGGTGAAACACAAGTGCATGCTGCAGTTTGATGCTGACCCCTCGCTATATTTCACCCCAGGGCATCAGAATATCAACAAAGAGTAACAATCCCAAATCAAAGCACAGGCTTAATATCATCTATTCAAACTCAATTTCTTTAACTTGGACATGCAACTTCTAAAGCTTTCTAGACACTTCATCTAGTTTGGATTCTTTGCAATAACTTCCTAGAAGTTTCCTATTACATTTCTGTAAACATCAAAGCTTCACAGACATTTATTAACTATTAAATGATAGCAAGACTCAGGAAATATTAAAAGGGCAAAAAAATCCAGCATAGCAATTCTGCACCCTGTGCATTTTTACTTTGAGAACAAAAGAAAATATTGAGTGAAATGTCTGAATTTTCCCCCGCTCAAGGAAAGTTTGGGTAGTCATTGAAGCTAAATCAGAAGCTGTTCTAGGATTTATGCCGTAGCAGATTCTCCTGAAGATATACATACATATTTACAGGCATAAAAATCTGTATAAAATGTATAATGTACATTACTATTTATAATAGTGCACTATAGTTAGTTATAATGTATATTTTTAATTTATTTTAATTTTTTATTTATGTTATTTTATATATGTGTGTATTTGTGATATGCACCAGTAAGCATGAGGACTGAGATGGTCCCTTTGATTTATTCCACCATAAATATAAGCAAGGAATAGACATGTAAAACACAGTAGTTGCCTAAAGAATCAGCTATTGGAATAGATTATTAAAAATAATATGTATTTATACATGTATACGTACAGTTGTGACAAGAAGAGGAGACTGAACAACATGAAATAAAAAATTTTAGGAAGAATGACTCTAGAGTTGACATTCTACATGAGAGACAACTGTTCACCAAGAAATCTAGGTAGGGTTTTTTTTCCCCCCAAATATTGGTAAATTGATGTTCTGTAGTATGTGTATTCATGGTAAAGTTTCATTATCTTATGAGATTAACTCTACAGAAGTCATAAAGATGCTCTGCTTCTCATGCTTTTAAATCTTGAGAATTCCCATAATGTTAATAAACAGACATTAAATATAAGACTACAAGAGCAGAGAAACCAGGAGAGATAAGAGTTAAAAAAACTGAAGAACACTAGGATTTGACATATGTGTTTGAGGGTTGTCTTGTAGGCAAACAGCTAACAAATTTGGCCTAAACACAGGGCTGTGGTTTGGGGTCTTTTGTTTTGTTTGGGGTTTTTGGTGTTGTTATTTTGTATTTTAAACAACCAGTTTTGTTTTCATTTGGGCATTGTGAAATGACCTACTTGCAGCTAATGCAGTCTCTCATCCCTGCTTCCCTCCTAGGTTATGCCAAAAGACACTGTGTAATATTGCAAGATTGGCCAAATTCTCTAGGGAACCACATCCAATCACCAGCAGAAGCCTGATTAACTCTGGTTCTGCCACTTCCCACCATGTGTGTCTGTGTCTGTGGAGGGAGAAGACTAAGACTCATTATATTGAAGTTATACTTTAAATATTCTTTGAAACAAGTGGTACTTGGTGTTCCACACCGGAAGTATAAAGAAAGCATTCTTGGTCAACCACTTTTTGTGAACCAAGTTTGTTTTGCTTGTTCTGTATTATTAATGCATACCATGGGTTAAATGATGTATGTACAGAGACAAAACAGAGCATTAAAATCATACAATCTCAATTGCCATGCATAAAGCTTCTAATGGTTTCATTAATTAAGTTTATTGGAGGAATCTGAAATTAAAACAGAAGAAGGAACTTTTCACATGGGCTGCGTCTATCCTGTTACCCTTGTGAGCATTACATGCAATGCAGCCAGGGACTTCTAGAGCCCTCTGTGACCTGCTTTACAGTGGGCAGGAATACAGTCCCATACTCCTAAAACTTATTTATTAAAATTACAAATTAACTTGCTTTGTAAGTCATAGTTTAATTACATTTTAAAAAGAATCCCTGAATCAACTTTATACGGTTTTAAAATATATCAAGCAACAAGACCTAAACCAACAGCAAGAAGACATAAGATGCATTCCTAGGGATATGCCATGAAAAGGACAACTAAACAATTTTTTTTAAATTATTTTCCGACAAAAATAAAATACAAACTTCTTTTAGTAGGAAACAATTAATATGTTCAATACTGAAGAGACATGGAAAAGTACAAGTAACTGTAGATAATACTGACCTGTAAACAATTCTCTCCCTTTGCAAATCCTCCAGACCACAGCACAGTTCTGCAGCATAGAAAATAGCCCTTTCTTCATCAAAGCCAGGATTTCCCATGTTATATATGTGAAACTTCAGATCCCCTCCATTCATTATGGTTAGTACTAAACACAGGGCATCTTTCGTCTCATACGTATAGGATAAACTAACCTAAAAACAGGCAGGGTAAGAACACAACCATTATTCATTCATAAACCCCTAAACAATTCACAGATCTTTTTTCCAACACAATCAACTTATGAATCCTTTTGTAAAGTGAAAAGAGCAAAACATGCAAGTGGAAAATCACTCTTGCAGAGTACTGGTAGACACAAAGGAATTCAGACTAATTTGCCTGTGGACACAAACCATACACACAACACAAAAGCTCAGTGGCAGATCTGTTTAGATACCACAGAGCTCCACCCAGAAAATACAGTTATTGATTATGCCCCTCAGCTGCATGTTACCTGTATTACTCTTTGTCCAGGTAGCAAAAGCATATTCCTTATTTTATTAGTATCTCAGGAATTATGCACTGCAAAACCATCTTCCTGAACTACAAAACTCAAAACTGCCCTAGAGAAACTCAAATAATTTTAAATCAAATGTGTAGTTTCTATTCCTACCCCACCTCCTCCCCAAGTAACTGCATATTTCCCCAATTTAGAACTTGCCAAAAGTAAAGACTCAGTACAACTCCTTAGTCTTTCTTCTCACTGGACTTGAATAGTGGTGCTCATAGGCAAGGACAAAGCAACCCTTTTTTTTCAGGTTTTAGGTAAAAGTTTTTTAAAGTGCATGTAAAATCTTAAATTAAAGTTGTGAATTAAAAAAATCCTTCCCATTTAACACAATGTAATATACTACATAATTTAACTGTTTAAGTTACAAATTCATTTTCAGTAGAAAAAGCTGTGCTACGTAGATGATCACCTGGTGGGATTTTCAAAATTACATAACTTGTACTAAGAGCAAAAGAATTCAAACATATACTTAGCATACATTAGGTAAACAAGCTAGGTAAAAAAATCAGTAGGGTTTTTTTTGTTTGTTTCCTTTTTTACTCAATAAATGTATTTTAAATGCAGTACAAGTAAATAATTGCTTTAATTCAGAAATAGATTGAAACTCTTCCTTCAGAAGCATAAATACAGTACTAAATAATAAAACTAAATAAATATAGAAATCAGCTACTGAAGGGATAGATTCCCTTTTGGTGGTTTTAACTGATATGTCCAGCTATTTGTGACAGAGTACTTGTGCACTTGTGTATCTACCCACTTCAAATCCAGTATTACTGCAAATGCTAAACCAGTGGATAGCAAGAGGAAAATAACTCAGGCTCAATTTTATAAAGTGATTTCAAATTCAACTTGGATCAATTATTGATTTACAGTGTTTACATATGCTGAAAAAAAAAGTTACTCAGAAATAGAAGTTTTACTGTTTCAGCAATTTATGGATAAATTCAGTTACTCTCTCCATTCAGTTTCAATCAATTTAAGCCCAGAACCCTTGTACAAAAATAACATTAGCATATTTATACAAAACCATAATTTACAATAGTTTAAAATATTAATATATCTGGACAGCAGGTTCTTAATTTTTCTTGTAGCTGGCAGTATTCTACAGTGATGTTTTTCTAATATAACAAACTTATCAGAATATACATACATAAGTATTTTATACACATATATTTATATATAACTTTCCCTAGCCTCTAAAACAGGTACTTTAAAATCCTCTGAACAGCAATACAAAATTTAAAAGTAAATGGATTTTAAACCAAAACAAAGTGAATTTGAAATTAACATTTAAATGACATTTCAATTAAAAAGTACGAATTACCTGGGGAAAATTTTACTTTGTGTATCTTTGAACATTTTAACTTCTTTCACTGCTTAGTACTTAGAGCTAAGAACAGACCATAATTTACATAATAGCATCAGGTTTAAATATTATAAACTAAGATTTCCATAATGTGGAAGTTACATTAAAAAGTTAATTGTTTCACAGCCAAGATACCTCTTTAAACCTTGGTACACAGCAAAGCAATATAACCTGAATCAATACACTATTAAAATGTCATGTTTATCTTAAAATATATCAGCAACAGAGTAACAAATGCTACAAAAATACCTCAGGATATAAAAACTCTCAACTGTTAAACAGAGGAGAAAGATTCAGTGGCATCAGCATGCTGAAACACAGCCTAATGTTCTGGATGTGAGAAATAAAGGAGATGGACCAAAAAAAATCTCTGTGCACAGAACTATTCCAAATCACACCCAAAATGTATTTATTATCACATCAATTATTTCTCTCTACAGTCATGCAATCCCTAAATCAATTTTAAAAATAGCTTGGTTCCCACAAGCTCCTGGAAGAGACTGAAATGAAGTAAACAAAATGAGATTAATTTCTGAAAATAGATTTGAAGTAGATACTTACTACAAACCTACTATTCACTTTCTCTAGAATCCTTTTTTCATTTAGAGCCATTGATTCTCCTTTCCTCTTCTTTATTCTCTTTTTTTCTAGTTTTTTGCAAGCATACATTTTTCCTGTTGCCCGTACTTGACAGGCACACACCTACAAAAAGAAGATGGTATGTCAGAGATGCTTGGTTTTTTTAGAATTTTTATTTTAAAGAAGATTAAATTTCATTTTCTTTTCAAACGCTTTAATGCTCTCAGAAAATTATGGTCTGTATGCATCAATACTGAGCCTTCAGTCACAAAACAACTTTAAAGGTTCACAAAAACTGTAACAGACGTAGAAAAAGTGATTATACAGAGGCAAACACATTTCTTTCAGAGTTGAATAGTTTAGTAAAACTGTGGATCCTGTGTTAGTGAAACAAGTGACTACAGTAACAGTGTTAAGTGTCCTACTGTTAAGGACAAATATTCACATCACAATCAAACAGAAGAAACATAATGGTAATTTAGTGGTATGCCTTCTCCTTCCAGATAGACCTCTGGTTAAAATATGTACAGGGAGGCAGTTCAATGAATTACAAACAGAATTAATAAAATCTATAGATTTTAAGTTTGGCTCGTGAATATTCTACATAATTAGCAAATTGCAATTAAATTCCCGTTTCCAAATGAAATTTCTAAATAGAAGCAAATGTTGACAGTCAGTACAAGTTTTCTGCAGCTTTGTGCATGACCTACAATGCTTAAACTAACACATTAAAACAGTTTGTATTGACAACAGCTTGCCAGGTGATGTGTCAAATGTAGATTGATGGAGACAAGTTAAACAGACTCTCCTTTTTTTTTTCATTCCTTAACATCTGCCTTGCAGAAAGATAATCTGTACTCACCTCTCCAAATCCACCTTTGCCTAGTACTCGGTAATGCCTAAATGTGTGTTTGGTTACTGGCTGCCTGATTAACGGAAAGAAACAATTACTGCAACAGGAATTACAAATGTTAATAATCCCTCTCCACCCCGCGGTCTGTCTTCATTTTCCCCTTTCTGTTCTGACATATTTCTGAAGAAATGTTGCCTTAATCTCATGTAAAAGTACTATAATAAGCTGAATTTCAAATGAAAGGGGTGCTCTGGTAAGAAACGTGGGCTCCCTCATGTGGTCACCAGGCACTGCCAATAGCAGGAAGAAAAGCTGGTCAGCTTGGCCCTTTGTTGCCCACAGAGCCTTGTGTGCTCTCACCACAGACCGTTCATCACCGCCTGTTGCCTCCATTACTGGACACACTGACATGCAGACTGCATTTCAGTGGGATCATGCTTACAATGTGGCATTTAAAAGGTAAACAATTTCTGATTTAATTTTGTGGGTTTTTTTCACAAGAGTTGTGGTATGCAAGAGCAGTTCAAGAGCCAAATTGTTAAGGTATTGATGCAGAGGAGGAAGAACAGGTAACTGGAGGCAGCAGAGCTGTTGACCACTCTATGCTAAAACTCTCCTAAATGTGTCAGAGCAGGGCTATTAAAAGTGGGTTTTCCTGTGTTTTGCTTTAAATGAGCATTCAACTGTTACTGCAGCTTTGTTCTCAGGACAACAGTGGAGGTTCATTTAGTAGAAAATTTTAGTAACTTCCCTAGTTTTCTCACTGGCTTTTACTACCAATTCAGTAAAACGGAGACATTGGACAATTGGCATTCACAACAAAATCAGTGCTCAAGCACCTCTTTGTTAAAGTTTGAATATGTGATCAGGATATCCAGGGGGCTGAATTTGAATCAATTTGTAACAATTTCAGTCTTCTGAAAGAGCCTGGACACTCATCTAGTATTGATTTGAAAGTCCAAACTAGATTCTGATATATACATATATACACACAAACATATATATATAAATCTTTCTATCTTGTAGTTACTAGAGCCGTATCTGTATCACCCTGAAAAACCTAGACTTATCCAATCACCCAGTGGGTTATAATACTAGATTAATCTGTTTATTAACCACTAATTAGACCAAGTTTGAAACTAAAGAATGATAGTATTCCCAAGAAAGATTGGTATTCTACTGCACACTTGAGAGCCAAACCCTTTTGAATTTGCATTTACCCAATACCACTTAAAGACTTAAGATTTACCACTTAAAGGCTACAGACAGACACTTCCATTGGAGTATTGGCTCTCTTGCTCTCCCATCAACATCATCCTTTACATCTCGTCTTTCAGATCCTAATTTCTTAGACAGGCAGACTCATTTAGCATTCAGCCGTACAGAATTTCCAGCATAAAAAATCACAGTTTGCCACACAGCAAAGCTAAATTATAATGCAATGATTATAAATAAACTTACTTTTCCAGCCATTTCCACTGTAAGAAACGGGAAAAATACACACTTTCCTGGTAAGCTTCAAAAGGTCTTTTGCTTAGGTATTCATGGACAATTCTAGCAGTAAAATAAACAGAAAAATAAAATCCTTCTGATTCTGGAAAAGGCTGTTGAAGCAGGAGGTGCTATCAATCTACAGACATATATTTAAGCATATTGATGAAGCTGTAGGCAGAAAACCATCACCAGTGTGCTCTACAATGGTTTTAACTAAATGTCTCACAAACTGAGTGCCTGTTACAGAAAACTGTTCCTGTCAAAACACTTGTGAAAGCCAAACTACTGCTACATATAGGAACTAGACACTTAGACCTCAGCATTTTACTGTCTTCAAACCCACTTGAACATCAGCTTCTCAGCAGCTATTTTATGCATGTATGACCCTGCAAATATGACCTCCGAAAGCATCTACAAGGTTTCACGCATTCTGTGGAGACTGGTAAATAAAATTTTCTTCTAAGATTTGAAAATTAAGTACTAAATGCCATATCCAAACCTTGAACACCAAGTACCTTATCATTCCCTTAAAAGAAACACACCAAGATGGAGGTGGGGAAGGAAACAAGTCATTCAAACTGTAGTCAGGTATTTATTGGACAGGAGAAAGGGAATGACCTACACGAGACACTCCATTTGAGACATGTTTTACGAAGTGTTCTCACACAGCCCTTTCAATCTTATAATCTCAGCTTGTTACAAAGCATGCTTATTTCTGTTGCTGGGGAGATGACCCAAGCAGTGACAAAACCTGTAGTCATCCTTCAGACATGATCAAGCATGCCTTGAAGAACCAGAAATATTAGAAACATGAAGGCTTTAGAAAGACACATAGCACTCAAACATGTATCATCCCTCCAAGAAAAGCCTCCCCTTTGTGTGAACTATCACTTCATGACTGCAGCACAAAACCAAGTTGTATTGTTTTGTGTTAACTATCACAAGTGATCCTCTAATCAGCCATCTTAATGGCACATAAGTATTGGCCTCAGTTAAACCTGTTCTCAAGAACCTTCGATGTCTAACATTGTTGAGAAACCTTTCAAGCTTCAACTTACAACTTCATATTTTTTTGACTACCTTCATTATGGAAGAGAGTCACTCAAAAAGTAAGAATACAATAAGGAGAAATACCATTTATCTTACAGAATTCTTAGTGCCAGACAACCGTGTGATTTTATGCAAAAGCAGCATTAAAGAAAAAGCTCTGCAAAAGTCAGACATCTAAATCACATTTGAAGGAAACCCAGTCCTTTAAATAAATCTGTTCCAAGTTTCTTACTTTACTCATTTCAGGGACTCAGTACTTCTGGGTATAACAGCTTTATCTTTCACTTTTCTTAGAAACACACAAAATTCTCTTGTAATTCTCAAATTTAGCACTAGGCATTTTAACTTACCTAGTACAGTCCATGAAAAGATCCTTAGAAGGGTTCTTTTCCAGTCTCGCTTTACATTCATTTACTGTTTCCTGAGGTATTTCTGGCAAGTGTGCTGCAGACTTCACATAATAAAAAAGAAAGGAAAGCAACAATGAAAGCATGTAAATCAACAGGAAAACCAGAAGTTTTGTATTCAAAGATAAATTAAATTTTTTAATATGGGGAAAGGAAAGGAACCATTTGACTAAAGAGAAAAATCAAGAGAGTTGTATTTGAGTGAAATTTTTATTTCCTGTTACAGAACAATGCATTGAAAGTTATTTCAGTTATTTACTATTTCAGTATCAGGGAGAATAAACTTGGCAATAAGACAAATTTCTTTTTCTTTCCATAAGTCTACCACCAAAAAAGCAAGAAAAAAAGACGGCTTGGCAGGATGGAAAGAAGGAGAAAGAAACACAAACACAGGCTGGGAAACTATTTCAAACCAGACCAAAGAAATTTGGTTTTTTTTGAAAAATGTATGTGACTTATAGTAGTCCCAAAGAAATTCTCAAGAGATGTGGCAAATTTAGATTCTATCTGCTTTTAAAGCATCTTCAAGACTTTTTGTTTAAGATGACCAAAGCAAGAGAAGCAGAAGGAACATCTATTCATAAACATTATATACCCACAGAAAAGCTTCCACTGGATACCAAAAAAAAAAAAGACTCTCGATAAATGCAAAAAATCACCTATTAATAATTACCATGGAAAACTGAAAGTAACAGAATGCTTCAGAAGAAAACAGCATTTCACTCTGTGAAAACCTGCAGCAGATCTGAAAATTTACAGCAAACTAACCAGGGCCACACAGGAGTCTAAAAGACTTCAGACTACAATACACTGAGTTAATCTGTTTTTAAGCTTGCTTTAGGTGTTAAATGGAGAATAAATTGTAACTGTAGTTACAATTTAGTTAGTAGTAGTAGTAGTAGTTATAAAAGCAGAGATCAGTCAATTTTTCTGCTCAAGTTGATTGAGCAGAATTTTATAAGGCAGCACACCTCTCAGAAAGACAGAAATGGGATCAATGACGTTTGAAAGTCAATTTACTAAAAACAATGCAACCACTTAGATCTCTTTATTTATCTGACACTTACAAAGCACTTGAGAAAATCTTTTGCAATATATTTACCCCATTAGTGAAGTATGTCTCTAAAACTTTGAGGCCACAGTCTATGCGCTTCTCGTCTGAAGACACCTCATATTCCGCCTAGGGGAATGGAATTGAAAACTGTATTAATTCAGAGCCACTTGGCATCTTTTACATGATGATACGTAAAATTTATCATGAATAACACAATACTCCTAATAGAAAAGGAACAGAAGGCTATATAGTGAAATACATACGAAGAAGAGTTCTAAGGAAAAAAAAACAAAGGTTATGAAACTTATTCTCTGGAAAACATAGAAGACCTATCAATTAGTCTACAGAAACTGCATTCTAGAGGTTAAACTAGTTCTATTACAATGAAATAGTATTTAGGTAGTATTTTAGGACAGAATGAGCCAGATGGAAGAGTACAATAATCAGCTTTTTCTTCACTGTAATTTTTTCCCTTCATGTATTACTCTTTGCTACAGTTTAGGATAAAACCAGGATAAAACTACTTTCTACAAGCTTATAAATGAGATATAAACCAAACCCTATGTCATTCATTGAAAAAATAAAACCGAGTAGATACAAAGTTTGAAAGTTTTAAGTTTTTGACTTAGCAACATCTGGTACTGAGATGTAGAAAAAGAATTGTGCAACACACTGCATTTTGCCGATAAACTACTGGCAGCTGAACCGAGCTCCAGAAGTAGTTACTTATGGGAAAAACCACAACCAACAAATCACCACACACATACTACTACTGAAAAACTACTTACTATTAATAATTTTATGGAATAATCTAGAAGCAGATGTCAGAAGTTACAACATTTAAAGACAACACAAGATCTGGGGAAAGATGAATTAGAAAAGAGCAGTCTCAAACAGCAACGCGTATTGGGTTTATCAGCTGGGCCAACTCAATCAAAGCTTATTTCATATTTCAGGATGTAAATGCATGCACCTAGGAACAAAGAATACATGGGCAGACTTCCAAAATGGAGGACTGTATCAAGCAAAACAACAGTTGGACAATAATCTTTAGAAACCTCATTGGAAATTACAAGTAATTAATCTAATCAGAAGTTATTTACCTTTTTAAAGAAAACTAGAACACTAAAAAATGACAGCTCAAGAATCAAACACACACACACGCAATACTGGAAATAACAGAATCCCTGATTTCCAGTTCTAATGACAACTAATCCACACTGACCCAATACTAAGTCATCAACATCTTTTTCTACTGAAATATTACGGTATCGCCTACTTCAGCATGCTACTCAAATCCATAAATCCAAATGCAAGCCACTATTTCTGCTGTTCAATTCTACAACAGAAAGTCTAATGGTAAGGAATTCTTCTGGAACTGCTAATCAACCTGGGCAAGTCAGAAAAGTTTATCAACCTGAAGTTCAGCAGTGTACTTAGCACTTTTAACAATAATTTAATATAAATAGTTAGGCATACTGTTTTAAGTGGATAGTATAATTTAAAAAGTTTGAGAGATGGCTTTTCCAAAGAATTATGTTACTTACAGGGAAGTTTGAGCTGTCACCCATTCCTTTTCATACATGACTAACCTAGTGAAATGAGTCACTAGATTGGATAACTAACTCCTCACTTTAACTTCTGTCACTTACATTCAATTATTTCACAACTCTTCTTTCTGTAAAGCCAAGCTCACTCCAGACTTTTAGGTCATACCTTACCAGACTCAGTATTCAGTACAGGTAGACAACACAGTATTGGTACTACCTTGATTTTGGACTCCTGAAATAATCACAGTGTGAAATCTCATTGCTTCATCTAAAAGAGTCAGAAAACTCTATTAACTAAGATGCAAGGTTTTTAAGGCTATGATATTTCATTTTGGGAAAATATTTTTTTCCAATAGAATAAGTCTAAAATCTCTTTAACATTTTAAAAAGTTAAACTTGGAAAAAGCCAAGGTAAAAAAAGCACACAGCCTTAGCTTTTGCTTCCTGTATTTCCTTACAAATAATACCAACAAAAAACGCCCCTCAACCCCCCCACAAAACAGGCTTGCTGAAGTCTGGTGCTGAAGTCCGCAAAAGAAAATCAGGCTAACTCAGGAGAGATAAGAGATATAAGAGATATATAAGAGATAGCAGGTATTTTATCTCATGTTCTTGATCAAGACAGGATGCTAGTTTCAGATCATGAGAGTCACCAAAGGTTATCTTGTTTCAATAATTCCCAAGAATAATTCTTCACCCTGATTTTTCAAATGGAAGTTAAACAACAAAAAGTAAATTGTGAAACCATCCCTTACATCAGATTATCTCAGCTACACCAGTCTTTGTTAATTCACAGAAGTGTTGCAATCCACACAACAATATAGGTTGCCTATTTCAAACAATTCAAAATTTTCAGTTAGTGAAAAACAGTTATTTCTTAGAGACAGTTTTACCTGAAAATGACATCTGTAGAGCAAGGACACGCTGCCTTACAGTCGTGCCCAAGATTCATTCTCCTTTGTGCTGCCAAAGATTCTGCTACTCTTCTCTAAGACACAAGGACTAAAATGTGTACAGAAGTTGTAACCATTAAGGATACATCCACAGTTGTCAGTGTATTAAGGGCTCTGGTTTATATTCACTTCAAGAATGAAAGCTCCACTGTTCTGGATTTCCATTCAATCCATTCAGTCTCCAACTGTCAATCTACTCTCTGGAATTTGGTCTCTTGAACAGCTCCCCAGAGCCACAAAAGCGAAACACACCTTGGGAGTAAGCCCAATTGCACACAGAGTCCTCGACAAATATAAACAATTCCACTTATTTGATACCCAAATTTCTTTTTAGCTGATCTAGAGTCTCAGTTTTTTCTCCTACAAGGGAAGGAAGACACAGTGAAATGGGAGGCACAGCAACAATCCCATGTACATTCCTTACACTCTGCCTCTTCCAGAGCCATCTTGCATTTTAATATTGTACTTTGGGATGCATGCAAGCAGCAGCACTACCCTGCTTCTGTCTTCTTTGGTCATGTGTTCTCTACATGTAAGAACAAAAATGGCTGGAATGAGAAAACCTGTTCTTCCAGCAGCAATCTCAGTTTGAGAATGTATCTTATTGCTCTTGAATTAGCTGTGAGGGACAAAGAATCAAAAGCTCTGAGCTGTTATTCTCTCTTCTTAAGGGTTGTTCTGTACCTGCCTAATCTTCTCATTACTTTCCCCCTCCCCAAGAGGGTGTTGAGTTGAGGATTTTTTGCAAAACATAGCTGTGGGCACACTTCCTTCCTCCCCTCGTTCTTCAGCATTAGATATCAAGATGTAAATATATCAAGACCTTTTCCCTTAGTCTCAAAAAAATTGTTTTGCCTCCTTCCATAGATGGTTCTCTAAATTTCCATCTCCATTGTATTGTTTTTAATTAGCACATGCTGTGTAGCCTAGGGCTTTCATGCAAGTTGCAACATTTTTAAGTCTATGTTTACAACATTTTGAAGCCTGAGTATAGCAAGTAATATTCATAATTTCAGACTCTAGAAGCCAAGCAGCACAGCTTCCTAAAATTGCTTCTCTTTCCCATCATGCACATTTCTGTAGCTCTGACCACACCAAGATGGCAGAGACCTTACAGTAAACATTAAACATTTTCCTTGAAGTCACAGAGACAGCTTTTTGTCATGCATCAGAAGTTACAGCTTTACAGTCAGCAAAGAGTAAATCACACTACGTTTTCAAGTACACAGCATTAGGAAACAGAGGTGTATAGAGAAAATTAATAAAATGGTTGTGTCTTAAACCAAGCAGGCAGCTAAACCCCACAAAGGCCCTGACTCATTACCCCACTAATAATCAGAAGGCCAGAAGTGAGAAATCTTACAGCTTGACAAAAAGACAGCTTGATAAAGCAAAGCTGTAGGTACAAGCAAAGCAAAGTAAAAAATTCATTCATTTCTTCCCATTCGTAGGGAGATATTTGGCCATTTCCAGGAAAGCCAGGCTTCATTCTCATGTATAAAAGGTAGCTGGCAAACTGTAACTTCCCCCCTTCCTCTTTCTCTCCCCCAGCTTTTAGTGCTGAGCACAGCACCATATGGCATGGGATATCCCTTGGGCTCAGCTGCCCTGGCTGTTTCCACTCTCAACTTCTTGGGCACCATTGGCCTCCTCACTTTCAGGGCAGCATGAGGAATACAAAGGTTTTGACATTGTGTAATCACTTTTCAGCAAGAACTAAAACATCCTTGTTATCAACATTATCTTGGTCTAAAATCCAAAATACAGCACAAAATGAGCTACAACGAAAAAAATAACTCTATCCCAGCAAAGCCAGCACAAAAATCAAATATTTACATACAAGAATATACAAGCAACTCCCTAGTGATAGCAATGATCCATTTCTCACTGCTTACCACTGCATCCAGAAATTCAATGCATCTTTTCAAATCTGGTCTGGAATCACAGAACTGTCTGAAGAGAAGTCTTCCTATTGGCTGTTTGTCACAAAGCTGGTTATAGTCTCTTTCTGGGAAAAAAATCATATATCAGTATCTTTATTTTTATAACAGGATAGTCATTACTCCCGCTTGAGGTCAGAAAAACATCAATAAAATATGAAGATTTTACATTAACATATTTATCAAAGATACCATAAACATGCAATGATCCCAAAGAATAGTGATACTCTCTTTAGTCACATCTGTGTTCTATTGACTAACCCATTTACTAAAAACACACTGAATTATATGTTTGAGGTTAGTTTAGGTTAGGATGCAGAAAGCAACCATACTGTGAAACAGCAATACCAGAGCAAACAAGATTGTTTGGAAAGAGGGAATACAAGAAAATAACAGAAAAGGTTAAAAAAATTATTGCAAGACATTAAGGAAAAGGGTAAAAGATATTACCATCAATTTATAATGTGATTCTTTTTTCTAATTCAAGGTTTTGTAAATCTATTCTTTAGGAACAGTTTCCTTTAACAAACAAAGAGCTGTGATACAGTTTTTGTCTTCTCATAAATTTTATTTTCTCATAAGTTTTCCATCATATTAGAAATCTAATAGCATTTTTTTTCTTTTTTTTTTTTGCTATTTAGCATTTAGAAGCAAGATAGAATCCTTTCCATTAACAGCACCAAACTCTGATCCTTCTGTCTCAAAGAAGAGGCTTTATTCTACAGGACACTCACCGATGGAGCAGCGGATACCCTCACAGTGACTGACAGGGGGTAACTTCAGCATCTCTTTCCATTTTTTACTACGCCCACTCCGTTTGCCTGGGAAAAAACACGAAAAATGGAAAACACAATACTGTGTCACAGTAAAATTGAACATAAAATTAGGTCAGTTCTACACAGATGTGTCAGACTACTTCCCATGTCTAGAAAGAAATCCATCTACAAGGATATCCAAACCAATAACAAATATGATATAGAAGAACTTCTATGCATTTTTTTTTCATGTTTCATGTGAAGTATTTTCCAAGATAAATGTTTCATATTTTGGCTGTGTACATAGAATGTCTCTGCAGAGTAAAGACAAATATCTAGGTATTTTGAAAATCAGAAACAAAACTGGAACATAGATGATGGAACAAAAAAAAAACTGAGAATGGTAAAGAATGGAAGAAAATAAAGTTGAGTAACAAAATAACAAGAACAAAGTTCTTAAACACATTTTTGAATAATGAAGTTGCACATAGATATCCTCTCTTTAAGTGCAGTAATAATAGTAAGAGTAGAGCTCCACTAATAAATGAGAGGGCATAGCTCAAATACACGCTGCTTACTCTAGACCATACAAGGATACCAGAAAGAACTTAGCTGCTGTAAAATTTGGATATTTTCAATGCTTCAGATTTCACAGCACTAATGTTGAATTGGTATTGATTTAAAAAAACTACCATAGTATTTTTCTCAGTTTCTAAAAAATATATCTCTGCTACATTTTCAATGTTACATTGGACTTTCAGCACATTACCTTGGCCAATTTCATTTACAGAAGATATGCATACTTATCGAAAAAGCAGAGATAGACAGGAACATATACACACTTCCAGATCGAAAACATTTCTGTGGAAGACTAATTAACTTCTGCAAAAGATTTAAAAAGATTTTACTAAGAGATATGATCAGATGCATTTCCACATGACAGAGCAGCAGCAAATCTGCACAGAAGCTTTCTCACTGTACCAAAGCTAACGTACTGCTAACCACAATGAGAGAAAAAGGAAGGGAGTCACCCAATGTAACCTGAATAGAAACCAAGCAGCAAAGGGTACCAAGCTCTTTCAGAATTAAATTGTTAGGGTGAAAGGAACTAACACCTTCAGGAAAAAAAACCCAAAACATAACATACAGCTTTATGAACTATTCCACCAGTGCAGTTAGACCAGTCCCAGCTTAGTGCACCTTGGTTCATACCAAATTTACACAATCCTTGCTAACAGGAATATTGACATCTTACTGTGCTGCTGCAACAAAACATTCTCAACTCTGGTATCCCTAGAAAGGTAAAAAAATAACGAATGAAACACATAAACATGCTTGTGGACATTGTTTGAATTGACACCTACTCTCTAAAAAAACCCAAACTTCTCCTGCAGTTTATTTTCTAATAATCACTTTGCAGGTCATTTGCCCTCCATAAAGTTTTAGAACACAAAATATGGAATCTACTTCCCATCCCATATTTCAAGCGGTACCAGAACTAATAATGAGGCTGTAATTACCAGCATCATTAATACGAACTGTGACTATTTTAACAAAATATTTTTGATCATAAAAAGAAGTTGAATATATGCCTGAAGAAAATCAAATCACACAAAGCATAAACCCCTTCTAAGAGAACTGAACACAAAGAAAACCAAGGAATATTAACATCGATAGCCTATATACATACACTGAATAACAAGGCCTGGGTACAGATTATGTGATCATGAAAAACAATGGATAGAAGTGTCAGATTTAGCCATGTAACTGGAAAATACACTACACTGCAAGGTCCACAGAAGTTAAATTTCTTCAGTTAGAAACTGCTCAGGAAGACTCAATTGTGCCTGACACCATACAGTCAGTGCTAATCAAGAATGATAAAATGACCCCAAATTCATGTCACAAAGCTGTTTGGAAAATGTGGAATGAACTGTGATATATATCAAGAATACAATGTTCTGAAGCACTGTCAAAGAAAAAACCCAACCCATTCCAACCCAAAAATGGGAGAGGATCCCTAGTGCATTTTACTTCAAGACCAACATAAATAGTATTTTGCCCAAATATTTGGCCAGTTACTTATGATGTGACCATTATGAACTTCATTTTACAAAAAGAGAACACTTGGTAGAATGTAACTGAATTCACCATCCTACAGAAGTCAATAAAGGTTACATATAATTTATTAATGATACACAAGAATCAAATGCTTAGCAGTATTAACTAAATCAACATGCTCTCAACTTTTTTCTGAACTGAATGTTCCTGTATTTACAGCAAATGCACTGTAAAAGTCTGTAGGTCCCAGTAATGTAAAGAGCCATTTCTGGTAAAAGTTATGGCAGGAGGCCAATTTGTTTGTCATGTCATTCCCTAATTGCAAAATCCTTTTCCATTTCTGAGGCAGTTTAAAAGAAATATCAAATCAAATTATAACAGTTGTGGTTTGAAAGTGTCTTAATATTGATTTCAGAGCTTCTATTCTGAATCTGATTCTAAAACACTTGACATAAAATTTTTCCAGAAAGACCAACAGCTCACTTTTCACTCTCAGAAGAACCAGAAAGCCATTAGGTTACGGTGCTTTCTGGTTGACCTCTGTGGCTCAGAGGCTTTTGCCTCTTTCAGATGGAATCATGGCTAACAGCAATGTCCAGCAAGGGTGGATGCAGCAATACACCATTACAGTGAGGAGAAACTTCAATTACATTTTCAGATACACAAGAACCTTACCTTTTCTTTCTCCCCAAATTACTTCTTAGAGTTACAATTTCCACATTTAACTCTTTTCTCATTTTTGCTTCTAAAAAAGATACATACTAAATTCAGTTAGATCACTGCACCAGAAAGTGGTATGGGCAAAATGTTTAGATGTTTTATTTCAACTCTTTTTTTTTAATCTTCAGAGAAATATTTGAAAAATGTACGTAAAACAATGTAGTTGGCTTATTCATCAGTAAAACCACAACTAGTTATGAAATGAAACTGCTGTGGCTGCAACCTATGTCAAGAAATAAGAATATGTTTTAAGTCCTCAGATGCACTTCTCAGAGCCACAGAGATCTTCCTCGCAGACCCGATCTGCAGACTGACTCTCATTTCTGCAAGCACAATGCTCACCGAACATTATTAAGTCAGTTTCCTTGAAACAAAAAATTTGGATTCTGTCATGTAGACTCCTACTTTACTGGCTACTACACTGACACTGAGATTCTGGCATGGAGATTTTTGGGGACCTCTGTGCCTCAGCTCTCCTGCCTGTGCAGGGCAAGGACCGTGTATGTGAGGCTGAGCAGCACTGGGAGGCTGAGCAGCACACAGCTCTGTAGCACTGGGGTGCACGATTGCTACAACTTCATTCTTGCAAAACTGATTCCACAAACCAGATTGTCAGATACCAGCTGAGAAATTCATACTAGACCACACCCAGATAAACTCTGAAAGCCTAAGACTGCAACAAGATGACAACCTACAGCACGCCTTTAGTCTATAAATCAAATCAACTGGTTCAAGGAAAAATGCAAAACAATAGATGCAGGAGCTCCACATCATCTATACTGAGACACATGAAAATAAGCTGGGTATATACACTGCCTTAAAATATGTCTTTCCCACACAGAGGCAGTTGCAGGCAAGTTTCCTAATGGATTTAAAACTCACACAATTCAAATCTCCTCCTAATTCCAGACACATTTTCTTTCAAACCAAAAAATAAGGATTAAAACCTTTCACTGAAAAAAAAAAATCAAAACATTCCTGTCCTACTATGGCCTTGTGCTATACATGCATTTATAAACACTGCCCACTGAGTAACAAATTTTGATTTTACATCCTTATTGGGCAAGATCCACCTTCAAGACACAAAACAGTGTCTTGAATTAAAATCTCAGCTCCTCAGATCAGACCATAACACTGGAATAGCACCAAGTCCAGATTAGAAGACAGGCTCACACATACCATTACTTGAGAAAGGCTGTCATGCTTCCAATTCTAGAGACAGCTCATAAGATACTGCTGTGGGGGCTCACAATAACCTTCACCATTCTGCAGATCAGATGTATTTTTTGACAAAATACAAGTTTGTATCAAATCAAGTCTGGCCACAGCTTAACAACTACATTAAATAGAGTGGCAATGCTTTTCTATAGAGATAGGTTTGGGTGGGTGGTTTGTTTCTTTGGCTTTGTTTTGGTTTTTCTTATTATTATTATTTTTGGGTGGGTTTGTTGTTTTTTTTTTGGTGTTTTTTTTTTTTTTTTGTGTGTGTGTGGCTTTTTTTTTGTTGTTGTTGTTGTTTCTTTTTTTTCCCCAGACATATGATAAATACAATCTGGCTGGTTCTCAGTAGACTTATGAGAATCACCTGTCCGAAAATTCAGGTTCTGGCATAAAGTTAGCACCTAACTCACCAGCAAAGACCAACGTACTTTTGAATGCAAACAGAAGCAAAAATTCAGATAGTAAAATAAATAAACAAAAGATATCTACAGATTACAGATCGCTGTGGCATTTATAAGAGAATAGTCCTCACACTCCTGCATTCAAGTACATGGAATTGGACTTCAGCAAGGTAATACTGGAGGGCTCTTGCTCATCTGACTGTCAAGGCAGTAACACTGCAAGCAGTTAAAAGCGCAGCTCTCTACGTGAACATTTGTGCCATTTGTTTATGTGCACAATCATTTATTGTTCCCACAGCTATAACCACTCGAACAACTGGTTCTTCACATGGGCTCTCTCTCCAGCTCCAGTGATCATGTGCACATGTAGGAATGCCAGTGCACACACGCTGCCCAGCCTCCGCTCTACACCAATTAGGTGTGGAATGGAAAGCTTGTATCAACTCAAGTAAATGTAACTGATCTGAACTACAATTTATTAAACTGTTCTCACAGTCAAACATTGTAACATCTCTGCAAACCTTTAGAGATGTCAATAACCAACCAATGAACAGGGTTTATGAGAGGAAAAAAACACCAAGAACACTGTAATTTTACAATCAATAAACAAGGAATTTTTTTTTGCATAATAGTACACTAAGTGCAACAGATATGAAAGAAGTTCCTTTAAGCTGATTGTGAAACCTCTATTGTAATTGCCACATTTGAAATATGCAAAGCAGCATCATGTATCAATTACTAGACCTCTCATGTTGTGTTTATTTAGTAAATGTAATTATTTAAGATTCCAACTTGCCCACATGCAATCTCCTTACAGTTCATTAAATAAAGGACAAAAAGGCAGGCATTGTGCATAATTCTGTACAAACACAGGAAGACATGTTTCCTGCCACAATGAGTTTACAGCAATTTAAAGCACAATGCAATAAGAGTGCAATAGAACATAGGAGGCAAACGAGGGAAGAACTGACAACAATTTAAAGCAACTACAAAAACTCTCAGCACTCTCATGTTAAAATTCGTAATTGCTGCTGGTGGACTTTTTGGGTATGAGTCTGCCTTGCTTTCCCAATTGTTCTGAAACAATTAAATAATTTAGTTCAGTTCAACAGCTAGACTACAGTGATCTGAGCAATCTCAATAGAATGATCTTCCTAGTTACAAACACACACAAAGTAGGATACCTTCCTTGTATCATCCACACTATACTGAAATATTACCTTATACTGCAAGCAAAAGCAGGATTTATTTTGCTTGCAGAATTATTCCAATTGCTTTCAAGCCTAGACAGATAAAAGTCACTTTTTGAGTAGACTGCTTATTTTCTGTGAAGAATACATCATTAGGACAATTATTCTGAAACAAGTATCTTACAGGATTCACTTAAGCAAAACTGTGATCACATTCTGCTCCTGAAAGGTTCTTCCCTTCCAAATCCATCCTTGGACTGCACCTAGCAATTATCAAATCTGCAGGAGCTTCCTGATCCATCTGAAAATTAATTCTGGGAAGAAAACCCCAAACCCAAAACACCCAGCAACATAAGAAAAGAAAACCACCTCAAAAACCCACATACCCTGGATTGGTTCATGGATCCAGCTGGAAACCTCCTCAGCCATTCTGCAACCACAGGCTACAACCATACAAACTAGAGCTGGGGGAAAACTGGTTTGGGGCATGACCTTAATTCAGCCAAAATCAATCATGACACCGAGGATATTCTATGCCTAACAGCAAACCCAATTCTCATTCCCAAACTGCTCCTGCCACAGCAGTATAAATGAATTTTAAAGTGCATGCAAATGGACCAGGTATGTTTAAAATGTACTTTTGGCATAGAGGCTTGCCTGGAGTAAACTGCCACTGGCTTCAAAGGAACAACCCATCTACCCTTTGGGTGTATTTTTTTGAGACTGTTACTTTAGGCAATGAAAAATAAAGACTCCTAAGCAGTTTAAAACACACAGCAATTAATTTCTTTCCTTCCCAACATCACAGACTGTGTGTGGGATGTTGAAATAAATTTTTATACTCAAAGGATTTACTCAGAGTGACTGAAATAAATACAGAAGATATAAATATAAAGAGAAAAGTTAATATAAAATAAAAATTTGGGGGGACTCTTTCTGGTTTGTTTTTTTGGTTTTTTTTCAGAAAAACCTTGTTTATACTTATTATTTCTCTCCATTTATGGGACAAATTCTTCAATGTCCTTCAAGTGAAATGAATTTCAAATATTTTCCTCCTGGGAAAAAATGAATGTGTTAATTTTTCTGCTCTTGTACACAACTAGAAAATATTGTTGTACACTGCTCTTTCACAGAAATCTGAGTAAGAAGAACATGGACCTGCTGGTGTGAGAGCTTGCAATCTCAGGTCATACACCACTATCACTGAACACTTACCTGGTTTTGTATCTCAGTTCCTGCACTTCAGCACTCATGAGATCAACTTTGAGTTTGCTTTATAATTGCTTGTTTTTCTACTGAGTCACCTGTGCTTGTTCTACCATTGGGGTCATTTAAGAGGAAGTTTTCCCTTTTTCTTTCCCACATACAGGTTTCTCTCAAAAAGTAATGTATGCACAAGAGGAAAGAGCACAGAGCATTGACACAGAGGGGCACTTAACCCAGGGAACTGGGACAGGGAACCCCAAAACACCTTGCACTGCAGTTGCACCACAGTTTTCATCTCAAGGCAATCTCTCCATGGGCAAGCAGGTTCAGCACACACAGGTCAACTGAAACACTGGACAAGGAAAGAAAAACTCCCAGTACAGCTCCTGACTCCTAAATCTTTCATCCATGAAGTACCAAAGGGTACTTTGTGCCATCATGTAATCTTCTACTTGTAGATACATTCAAGAATCATATATTATGTTATCACTGACATCACTGCAAAGAACTGGCATTTGATTATTTACCAAGTGGCTTTAAAAGAAGATAAGGAATCCTGATGGCTTCCCTTTTTAACATTAAGAAGTGTTGCAGTTGCTACAGAGATATTACAAGTCTTTAATGAAAAGAGACTGGCTTCTATTAAAATGCTAGTTTATTAAAAGCTGTGAACATCCTCCTAGAGACAAAATTTAAAGTTGTGAGGCTGAGGGGAAGCTGGGATTTCATATGACCTAAAAAATGGAATTACTAAACTCCTATAAACAGATGTTACCCTCACGCAAATTGAATTAGAAGATTCATGCCTCTAATGAGTGAGAAGGTAGATAGTCTAGAAGCAGACAGCAATAGCACTTTATTTATATTGTACATGAGAAAAAAAGTACCAAGAAAAGACTGATTTTATCTGAGTTCCTTGCTCTCTAATAACATAGATCAAATTTACTTTCTATGTATCAAATCAGATTTAACTGGTAGACATAAACCTTGCTGTTCAAGGCTGATTCTGCACACCAATAAATGTAAAACCCAAATGATATTCACATCCTAACAACATTCACATCCAGAAGTATTAGAGTATCTAAAATTAGAGGAAAATTGTGTGTACAAATCTGGGATCATGATTTTGATTGTTAAATCTGGTTTATGTGCTCAGGTAAGATTTGGCGTTATTTATTGGGAATTTCTGAATTACAGGTACACATATTTTATTGTTTCTATATTTACAAAAGGAAAGAGACATATCTCTGGGGTTAAAAGACTTTGTAAGATGTATTCAAGGGTACAACCTTTTACTACTCTCATCTTCACCAGAAAAGAGTCTAAAGTCACACTGACCCATGGAATCCATAACTAAGCCTCACTGATTTCTTTTGACCTGCACCACAAACAAAGAATAAGAGCATAGTAGTTTACAAGTTATTTTATTTGCCTGTAAAACTGATATGTTTATCCAGGTGAACACCTCTCACCCACATTGAGGAGGATTACTGACATAGCTAAAGCCTATACATGAAAATAAGTGAGGTTGCTACTGTATATTTGCTTTGCATTTTACTTTCTTCCACAAGAAATAATTCTGCACTTTTCCATGCTACCCCACGTCTCCATACTCTATAGAGTGTGATAACAGAAATGTGGGAAGGAGAGTAATTTGAAAGTCCCCAGATGTGAGGCCCTTTTAGCAAAGGATATATTAAAACATGTACCTCACACACTAACTGTGCAAATTCCATTGCCTTGCAGTCTATCAGGCACATAAGAGTAGAGCTGGGACAGGGATTCTATGGAATGGTCTTGACAGATGGAGTAAACCAGACATTCTCAGACCAGCCAGAGCATGGAACAGACAGAAAACACTTTCATTTCAAAGAGTGTTTTGAAAAATGTGACATAAAAAGTATCCCATGCACAGGGATTGAGACTTGAAAAGGTAAAAGGCCTCCTACCAGTTGATCAATGAAGTTCTAGAGTTTCAAAGCCAGAATTCACTTTTTTTTTTTTTGTGCACACTTGCACAACAGAACCCAGGCCAATTGAAGGTACAGAGAGTAACACATTATTACCATTACTTTTTTGAGTTTCACGTCAGGTAGAACTGATCTTCGCATCAGATGCTCTCAGACTTTCATTTAGTTCATTAAAATATCTTGTTTGGTCAGTTCTACCACTATAATTTATTTCAAACATAGTGAAACCTTAACTAAAGAGGCAGCCTGACATTAAGCAGCCACTTAAAAGCTTCTGCAGATTACCACTCCGCTCTTTGTGGTGAGGGTTTGGGCACAGTAAAGTTTGGAGCCAGATTCCACTTTCCCTTCATTTCTCAGATCACTTCAATGCAAATTCCAAATTCAGGCAGCACCACCACAGACATGTTACCGTCAGTGAAACCAGCCAAAACATGTCCTCTAGTTTGAGGTGGTCTCTTCAGCTAAGGTTGGAAAATGGCCCAAAATTGTGATCACTGTTCTGCTTTTTAAACCCTACTTCAAAGTCAAAAAGCTGATTTTCCTCTCTTGCTGCTTAAGGCAAATTTAACTGGATACACATATGGCGTAAGTGCCAAACCCATTTAGAGTTGGAGGAACTTGCAAAACATACAGAGGCAGATTCTGCTGCTCTTACTCACTTTAAACAGCTCCAGCTTAACTAATGGGACTTCTCCACACAATTAAGACAAGCAGGATCCAATCCAAAAAGAATATGCAACATTTCATAGTTGAAAAATATACTCTGCACAACGTACACTGGTAATCCAGGGAGACCTTCAAGTGGCCATTTAATGGACAGCTATATACACGAAAAAGTAGTAGGACAACCTTAGTTCAGGATGTTTTTTTAAATAGCAACCACGTGCTATACTGAAACTAATTATCTACCCAAAACTTTTGTTAGCTGGGGGGAGTAATCTTCAACTCAAAGTGTTCTGGGGAGTCAAACTGCAAGTGTTAATCTAATGAAAAATAGCACACTTTTGTAGTAGGATAATACAAAACATTCGACTGCAAAGTACAGGTCGCATTCAACAGCTACGTTTCTCACAGGCAGGAATTTCAGCAAGATGGAGTGCAAGGTTTTTCCAGAGAAGATTTATGTCGCTTTATCGTTTATATCCATATGCATTTGTATTTATAAACAAACCGAGAGCTACAGATTAACGACCTTTTTAAAACATCCGGTAAAAACACTACTAGAATCAAGGGGGAAGGAGGAAGGGGTGTTTTTTTCAGAAGCAAAGCCACAAGCCAGTAACTCCAAACAGATCCCGCAGGAGGAGCAGGGCAGGTGCCT
>VXBU01013514.1:509663-538632 GCA_013400315.1 Bombycilla garrulus
GCCCCTTTCCCCCTCACCTCAGACCCTTTTCCTCCCCCGACATACGTCCTCAGCCCGCCCCGCCTCGAACTCCCGCTTCTCCTCCCTCTTCGCCTCGCCCCGCGGTTCTCACCCTCCCGGGCTTTCAGCAGCACCGTGTTGGCCACGATGTTCTCGATTTCCATGGTCGGGGGCTCCTTCCCCTCAGGGCAGCCGGAGCGGGGGCCGCCCCTACAGTCTCCTTCGCCCCCTCCTCCAGCCCCGCCACCGCCGCGGCGCCAAGCCTCGGCTCATCCGGCCCCGGAGGACCTCAGCACTGCGCTCGCCGCTTCCCCATCACCCGCTGCTCGCCCCGGCACCGCGCTCCCCCTCCCCGAGGGCGGAGACGGAGAACGGGCAGCACCCGCCCGCCCCGGCCATGGCTCCTCCGCCCGCCTCAGGCAGCGCCGCCCCTGCGCTGCCACTCCCTCACCGTTACCGGGACTGCAAGTCCCAGCAGGCAGAGCGCGGCGTGAGCTGAGGACACGCGCGCGGTGTCTCGGGGGCCTGCTGGGATATGTAGTGCGCCAGAGCTTCCCCGGCCTCGTCCCAAAGCGGGCGGGGAGCAGCGCGGCAAATATCGCGATACTTGGGCAAAGTACCGCGAGAGGTGGTTGTCTACCGGTGTGCATGTGGGAGTGCCGGGCACGGGGGAGTGGAGGCGGCTGCTGGGGCTCATTTCTCCCCCTTCTCTCTTCTCCCTCCTCTCTTGTGCTCCCTCCTCCGCTCCACGTCCCTCCGGCTCTCACGGAGTTGTGGCGGAGCACAGGGGTCAGGCCAAGGGGGAATTCGGGGGCTTTGGCGGCCCCCTGGGCGCCATTTTGCTGGCCTCGTTCGCACCTCCAGTCCTGGCCCCGCACACTGAGGGCCGAGCCGCTGCCTCCGCACCGCGTCCGCAGGGGCAGCAGCAGCAGAGATGGGGAAGGCGGCGAAGCGGAAGAGAAAGGTGTCAATGCCCTCCGCAGTAAAGGGACCCGTGAAGTCGGCGATGGCCATAGTCAAGAGCAACCCCTTTGAGGTGAAAGTCAACAGGCAGAAGTTTGACATCCTGGGGAGGAAGACCAAAAATGATGTGGGGCTGCCTGGTGTCTCACGGTCCAAGGCCATTAAGAAGGTAAGAGGATATCCAAAGCAGGGAGGAAGGACGGGATCTGTGGATGTGGGGAGATGATAAGGCTGGAGCCCTCTCAGGTGAAATAAGCGACCACCTCTGGTGCGCACAGGAAGAGTGGCCGGTCACCTCTGAGTGCTATGGGGTGATGGAGAGCTCGGGGCATGGCTCCGGCCAGGGCAGCCCACAGGGTTCAGCAGTACAGCTCTTCCTTACTCCCTCTGTGGCAATGGTGCTCTTCTCAAGTTACCCACGTGCTGTCGGCGGGTGAGTACTAGACCAGAGTCAGCGTTCATTGCATTGGTCCGTTCTGGTGATCACGGAATATTAAGCTTCTTGTTAAGGTTGTAGAGTTGATGTAATAGTGAAAGATTGAAAGGGCTCTAAGGTCGGGATGCAGTGAGAAATGTGTAGCTACAAAGAAACTACTGTTGATATGGAAAACAAACGGAGATGATTTTTTTGTGCACTGGTTAAATAGTTGTTGTGTAAAAGTATGTTGGGATGTAACGATCTGTCCCCTGCTGTCCCCATACAACATAAGAAGAGTAGATTTTTTTATCTTCAACCTTTGTACCATTTTCAAAATGCCTCATTTTCTTTCTTATTGCCACCTGACCAAAATCTGTGAGGCATAAGGGAGAGTGTGTCATACTATGTATCTGGGATTCTTGCGGCCTACCTTATTCTTGGGTGAAATACTGGACTTTTTAGTGGTCTGTCACTTCAGACAAACCAACAAAGAAGTTAAAACCTCTGTAGATTAAGTTAAAGCTGAAAAAAGTGTAATTTGAAAGTACATCTCTGAGATTCTCTGAGATGTCACATACATGCTGTTGTTGAACAGAATTTAAACCACTTGCTGGAAGGGCAAGAACAGCAAAAGAAAAGAAATAGTTTATCCTTTTACATACATTGTGGAAGGTGATCCATTAAGTATTTTCTTTTTTTATCAATAGGAGGAGTAATGAAATAATTGAGTACAAAAAAAAGGCACAGAAATGGTTTTTGGTACCCGATGTATTAAGAATTACTAATGTTCATAATGTGTCTCAGCTTTATGATATTTTTATGGTCACTGTAAGAAGTAAATAGAAGGTAAAACTGGCACAATATTGGATGAAATGTGAGTTTTAGTGTCATTTACAGCAGCATCTAAAAATTGTTAGTGCTCAGTGAGGCTGCAGAGGTCTAGAGTAGGAAAACCAGCCTTTTCCTTTAGTGCAGCACTTTGTGAGGTTCTGGTAATATGAATGGTGCAGCATCTTTCTGTAAGAATCAGTTAATACACTTTAAATAAAACCAGATATTTCTTCACCCTAAACACAACCAACATTTTCTTTCTTCAGAAACTATGTAGTATCTTCAGCATGAAATTATAAATTAACTTTTAGATTTAGTTACTGTTTGTCAAGATTTTAGGAAACTTCATGATTGTTGTACATGACGTTTTAGGATTTGGGGTTTTATTTTATAGTAACATAAATCATCTGATTTGTAGTAAATTAGGTAACTGGCATTGGAAACTGTCTCCTTGCCTGTCCCAAAAGCAGAGCACATAGTAAGTCCCTTGTGTAGGTATGATAAGTTGCTTTTTACTGATTTGATGCTTGACCTCCCCACCCTCAACAGTGACTCAGGGCTAGATCTGTGGATCCACTCGGTGCTTTTATGTCTTAGATTAAACAACCAGAAAAAGTTCAGCTGACTTTTTGTGGGGTTTTTTTTGCTTTATTTAATGTGTTATTCTTGGTTTACTGAGCTCGAGATCTATCAGAATTCTTCAGTGTAAACGCATGGGTTTTGTATGTGATAAAATAAAGGTGAGATAGATACATTTGTAACATTTTCTCTTCAGATGGTGCTTATAAGAGAACTTAATCTGAATGTGTTGCATGAGCTTCCCTTGTTATTTTTAATGTTAATTTTTCCTTCTCTTTCATTGCATTCTGGTAAATTATTATTTATGATATGATGGCAATATAGAGATTATTATGTTTACAGGAAACCATGGAGTCTTTTTCACATTGACTTTGGAAGTAGTTACTCTCTGTTTTTAATTACATCTCCTTTTGTCTTTTTTGTCTAGCGCAATCAAACATTACTGAAAGAATATAAAGAAAGAGAAAAGTCTAATGTGTTTAAAGATAAACGTTTTGGTGAATATAACACCAAAATAACTCCCGAGGAAAAGATGATCAGACGATTTGCTCTGGAAAGACAGGTAAAGAATTAAAAAAAAGAAAAAAACCAAACAAATGAAAGCCAATGCAAAACCACAAGGCACACTTGAATTTTTAGGTTGAGAGCACCCCCTTACTATAGGGTTTTGCAGGGTAATGCTTTATTTTTGATTTTATAGGTTTGGAATTTAAGAAAAAGAAATTTTTTGTGGAAATAGAATATTTTTCGTGAAATCTTTCTGGCTTTGCAAGCCAACTGTTTGAAGCCAAGATTTCTTTGAGCACTGATATGCAAGAAAGCTAGTTCTAAGCAGATTCATTGATTAGTTGGTTTTCTTTGCCTGCTTTGTTTTAAGAGATGAATTAGGAAAAGGCAGCCACCACGAAGTATATTCAGTAGCTGAGTAGAACTCTGTAACTTGCTACCTTTCTGTAATGTGACTTGAATGTATAGTGCTATCCTTTCTGCCTCATCCTACTCAGTCTCCAGAGTTAAGCAGTGTAATTGTTATAGGTTGAAGTCTGTTTCATTAGGCCTGAAATGCAGTAATTAAAAATTGATGTTACTTATACATAGATAAAACTTCAGTTTTCCTAGGTTTCCTGAGTTAGTCCATTTGCACATTAGTATAAAAGAGACATGACACTCTCTCACTTAAAATGTATTTAAATGAAAACATTGGTCTGGCAGTGCTCTCACTCCAGTGTTAAGTTCCAGCAAAACACTGGAATAAGAATCTCCTCAGCTAGCACTAAAACTAAAGGCTGTGTTATTTTGTTGCCTCAGAATGAAAGACCTTTTGATATTTCATTGGTTTGTTTTACTGTTTTTAGCAAAATTATGGAAAGAAGAATATCTATAATCTTAATGAAGATGAGGAATTGACTCATTATGGCCAGTCTTTGGCAGAAATTGAAAAACTTAATGATATTGTCGATAGTGACAGTGACACAGAAGAAAAAGGAACACTGTCAGGTAAGAAGTGCCAGCTGGTGTTGCGCTGGTAATTTTATTACTGGTAAACATGTACATCATTTGTTCAGTACTTGTCTCTCAGTGAGAGAAAATACCATGTTCTTGGCTGGAATGTTAAACCAGATTTGATTGCTTCTTAGCCACACACATACCAGCTCTTTGGATTTTAGCAGGGGTTAAGTAGGGGACATGCTACTGGCAAGCTTCTTTACCCTGTGAGTTTTTCAGTATAAACAGGTACCTAGATTTTGAGCCCTTTGGCCAGAATCTGAAGTGTGAGTTTTCTGGTTGCTTTCTTGCAACTTTGGACCTACCTGTTGGATAAATACTGGAAGAAGACATGATCCTACCTCATACCAAGTATTTGTCAATGTAAATTATGTGTCTGACATAATCTCTTTTGGTATGGCCATTCCCATAGGGGTAGGTTGGTTCAATAGTTAATTGGTCCCATTCTCAAAGAATAGGGAGATACTGTCCCGGCCGCAGCACTCTTGCAGTCATGTGGATTTCAAAGATTCACATTCTACATTTTTTTTTTCCTAGCTGAATTAACTGCTGCTCACTTTGGAGGGGGTGGAGGCCTCCTTCGTAAAAAAGTATCAAGTGAGCAGCAAGATGAAGAACCGGAAAAACCCAAGTCTAGGAAAGAACTCATTGAAGAGATGATAGCCAAATCTAAACAAGAAAAGGTGAGTTTTTAGCCCTGAAGTATAAGTGAGCACAATTAAGAAGCTGCCACCATTCCTGTATTTGTAGAATATAGTAATAGTGGCTTCGAAAACAAAGGAGGAAGCTGCTTGAGAGGAGTCCAAGCTCCTTGAATGAAGTCTGACTTTGTAGGCATTTTAGATATAAGTCATGTACCTGCTATTCTTTTGTATCCCTAGATCTCCCCTTTGTTCACACCTGTTTTCTGAATGCAGCCTTTGTACCATTCAGCATAGCCCTATACTGCTTCTTCCACAAAGAATGCTCACAACTTCAAAATGTTAAATATTTTGAATTATTCATTTGTTAAAGACAGCATTTTGGTTTTAAGTTGTAAATGCTATGTCATGTCCATCTGATCATAACTGCTGAATTTGGTTTTATTTTTTAGCAAGAAAGGCAAACTCGGAGAGAAAGTGCCTTAGAACTGACAGAAAAACTTGACAAAGACTGGAAGGAAATCCAAACTCTTATGGCCCGCAAAACCCCAAAATCAGAGAGAAAGGACAAAGAAGTAGAAAAACCCAAGGTGAGGTTTTGACTAGACTTAATTTCCTTGGTTCTAGAAACTTGTACTTTTGACTTATAGCTGCTGAAATATAAGGCCAAGTTCATCACTTCATAAAAGAAAATGTTTGCTCCTATTCACTTTGGAGGAGTGCTGCAGTTTTAGGACAGTCTGATTAGTCAAAGAACTATAGGGTCTTGTATGATTTCTCTGATTTTAATTAGTTATTGCTTTTCTTTAGTTATCAAGTGAAAGGGAGATTGCAGACTGAACAACACTCTCGACTACAGCTTATTTATAGGACAAATAAATTTTCTTGAAGAATTAAAATTGTTGGGAGCACTGACTTATTTTGAGTGCTTTGGAGTGTTCCTTTGATAAAACAACTTGTACTTGACAACAGACATTTCCTTGTTGAAATTTGGGCTCTGTCCCTTTCAGAAAGGGAATGAAAATAATTTCCTTTTGAGTAGATATCTTATGGTCTTATGCTTTTTCTATCATTTGTATTTTATACTAAAGGAAATAAACTTTTAAATCTAAGAATAGGAATTATATTGAACTTTTTTATTTTTCTTCTAGAAATGTATATTATCTTGCAGAACATTGTGAATTTCCATTTAGAGTTTTGCGGTAGAATCCAGATTTTAGAACATCAATTCAGTCTTTCATTAAAACTGATCTTGAAGTACAACAGAAGATACTGGACCAAAAGTTCATATTTTGGTGTATTGATTTTTGGGTTTAAGTTGTTCTGTGGCATGTTGAAGCTCATTGAATATCAACATCCCTTTTTATTTTGTTTATGCTAGACTTCTATGTATTGGAACTAGCAATGGCTTATCACAGTGTAAAGTGAAATGTAAATTGTAAATTTATTAATTTATTAATTCTGGCTGTGTTTTGTTAATAAACAATATGTGAAAGGTTTTTTCAAGTAATAAATCATCCAGTTATTACTTAAGATACTTTTTTTAAGTTTTTCAGTTGTGATTAACTTAAGTAAGGAAGGGTGAAATTCCCAGAGAATTTCTCTTCAACTGTTCTTACCATTCCTTGTCTTAATTCTGAGTTGAGTGTTCTTGCAGCTTGCTTTGGAAAGCAGTCTTTTCCTCTTATCTTAACAGTCTGATTTCTTAGCTGTTAGTCTGGCAGAGGGATGGCTGTGAAGCAGAATAATGAAACTTAAGATAATAAACACTTGCATAAATGTTTCTTTAGCCTGATGAATATGATATGATTGTTCGAGAACTTGGATTTGAGATGAAAGCAAAGCCTTCAGAAAGGCTGAAGACAGAAGAGGAATTGGCCAAAGAGGAGCAGGCCCGACTCCAGAAGCTCGAGGTATGCCATTTATGGCTGAGATTGTTTGGGGACTGTCTTTTGGGACTGACTGCTTAAATTCATTGCTTGACCTTAGATTGTAAGTGGCTGTACTAAGCTGCAATTCGTCAGAGAGTGAATTCAGGAAATCTTCTGTTTGTGTTTGTAATCTGATATTAAAACAAAACAAAAAAACCCCATAGGCCTAGTATGTGACTGTGGGGGTTTATGAAATGAGTAAATCTTCCTTCAATAAAAAGGTAACATTACTTTGATTTGCCTTTAAATGTTTTAAATTATTCAGAGTTGAGAGGTGCTTCCAAGTTAGTGGAATATCACGTTGCACTGGATTGGAGCAGTTGAATTAATACACTGGGCAAGTCATTTATTGTTCTCTTCTGCTGTTGCAAGAGCCTTTCAGTGGTAGCATGTGCATAGCTTTACTTTGCCAGAGGGATAGAAATGTCCTGGGAAATGTTGCATACCATTTCGGTTACATGGACCACTGTGTCTTATGGGAAGATGGAATAATTTGGTAAAGGTTTCACTCTGTTTTTCTTTCTTTTTGTTTTGGTATACTAAGAACACATTTAAGACTGTAGGAAATCCAGTACCTTCAGATTACATCAGAGCAGCTCAGAATCTACTAGGAGAACAGAGAGATAGTTTTTTCTTTTCTACTCTTACCATCTTAGAGTTTGATGCTCAGTCTGTATCCCAAAAATCTTAGGATATGGTTGTGTTCACTACAAGCTTGTTAAGCATGCACGAAACAGATAAACACTGCAGAATCCTGGAACACTTTAGAAGCTTTTTTTTTTTTCTAGTAAGGATGTCCCATAAACAAAAGAGATAAATTTTAAAAGAAGAGAACACAGTGTTTCTGGTTAACCCAGTTTTAAAGCCTTTTAAATAAGCTAATCCAATTGACTGTGTGTTCTTATCAGACTGTACTCCCTACAAAAAAAAAAGGTATCGTCAGCTTTTGCCCATAATTTCTCAAGTTGCTGGTTTTTTTCTTTTCACCACCTCTTTTAGTAATCCAAATTAACTGGGTTTTCTTTGTGTTCTTTTAACTAGTATTTGAGAGATCTTCTGTTTTGGTGTAGTTATCTGATTGCTCTAAGTGTCTCACGTCTGTGTGTGGTATTTCTTGTGAAACACAGGCAGATCGATTACGTCGAATGCGTGGAACAGATGAAGAGACAAATAAAAAGCGACCCAGCCACATGTCTGCTGATGATCTAGCTGATGGCTTTATCCTGGATAAAGATGACAGACATTTGTTGTCTTACAAGGTAAGGTTTAAAATTTCTGAATTTTCAGAGGTCTGTAAAGAAGATTAGGAAAAACAGTTGGCAAGTGAACTCTGTGGAGACATTTAGTCCAGCCTCCTGCTCAGAGCAGGATCAACTATGAAATCACCAGTTTACTCAGATCCAGTCTGTTGTTGGAAAATCTCCAAGGATGCAGGCTGCTCAGAGAGTTATGCACTGACAGCCCTTACTTTAAAGAGGATTTTTAATATCCAGGCTGAATAAGCCCAGGTCTGCCTCTCCTTACAGAGCAGGTGCCCCAGCCCCCAATCATTTTGGTGGCTTTCTGCTGAACTTGCTGCAGTTTATCAATACCTTTATTATAGGTGAAGGCCCAAAGTGGATGCTGTGTTCTGTGTGGTCTTACAAGTGTCAAGTCTCCTGACTGTATTTCTGCTGTTAGAGTAGCCTTCTCTGCCACTGGCCTGCTGGGTTGAAGAGGAGGCTCTTTAGCATTTCTGTTTTTTTTGGTTTTTTTTTTAATTTTCACTGTATTGATACAGCTTCCACTGAATTTCAGTCTAAGGATGAGTAGATTTCTGACATATCTTTGATAAAGTTGGCAGAGTAACATAACCTTAAAGCTCTTATTATGAGTTCCCCTGACTGTGGTGCACGTGTGTGCTGATTCTGTCCTCTCATATGCAATTAATAGGGAAGCTGCTGTTCTCCTTGAAGGGGAGAATAGCAATTGTGAATGTGAATTTAAACTGATGATTAATAAAATCAGGATGAGACCAAATGTGTATCTGATATGCTATTTGAACACAAAAGGAATTTATTTTTATATGAATAATGTTTCTGTAAGTGATGTTGAAGTCTTCTTCGTATCATCTGCTAGTTTTCCTCCTGTGTGGTTTCTTTTATTCCTCATGTACTATCTCCTTTCAGTTTCTTACAGCCCCTGTAAGAATATTTATACCTATATGTATGTTCTCTCCCTAATATCCTTTCTTGGCTTGCACTGCTGGCATTCACTGCCTGGTCAGGGTAGCAAGGCCCAAATTATCTTCATGCATATTTAAGATGGCTTTGCATGGTGATTGTGGTGAGGTGTTGCCACCTTACCAGTGTTTTAACTAGCTTGTTTTCTCTATGGACAGGATGGAAAAATTAATATTGAAAATGAGGAGGAGAAAGGAGAGGAGGAAGAAGAGGAGGAAGGAGAAGAAGAAGAAGAGGAGGAAGGAGAAGAAGATAATGAGAATGAAGAAGAAAGTCAAGAAGAATCTGCAAGTGAAGATGAGGAGGATGGTGCTGCAGATAGCCACTCTGATCTTGAATCTGTTCTTGAGAGTGAAGAAGAAGCTGCAGAGAATAAAGAAGAGAAGAAACCCAAGGGAAATGAAAATGAATTACAGAATGTGGAGAAATTAGATCCAAAGATAGAAGCTGCCAAATCAGAGCTTCCCTATACATTTGCAGGTAAGCAATAGGCTGATCCAGAGATCCCTTGTTGTCAGGTGTTTGTAACAACCAGTCAGTTTCTCTGCCCTGTAGGTCTTACAGTCATTCATTAAGTTTTGCTTCATAGTTGTCTTCTACTATTCGAAGAGCAGCCAGTAACTGCTGTTTTAGTGAGCAAACCTAATTGTGCTTGGAGAAATCGGAACCAGGTTGCATCCCAGAACAGTTTCTGTGCCTCTGAGCTGATGAAGAATTTGTCTTCCAATTCCATTCTGAGCATCAGAATTGGAAGACAAAAACAGGGGAATAAAATAAAAATATCTGTGCTCCTTTCTGAAGGGAATCAGCTTATCCAATCCAAAGTGCTACTGTTTTACCCTAAGATAAGCCAGGATAGTATGCTGTGATCTATGCTTACAGTTTCTCTGGTGTTTGGACTGACATTTTTGTCAGAAGATGCTTGGAGAGACAGGATTCTGAAGTTTAATCCCTGTGATGCAACAGTGCATTATTGTAGAGACACTCAGAGTTTGACTGGTCTTGGGTCCATGCCTAGCAGGAAGGAGGAGACATGTTTCAAGTAGTACATAAAACATTCATTCATATTAAGTACATAATTCATCTAACTATTGTCCTAGTGAAGATTTCTCTAACAGAAGTATCTGTTGCAAGATTAAACAACCTTTCAAACCACTTCCTTAAGTGCTTGTGTTTTCCATCAAAAGAAGATGACTTACTACACAAAGTGTTTTGAATTGCATTCAGGATTTACTTTAACCAGAAAGCAACCATATTAAAATAACTCAGAAAAACACAACTAGTTAGGATGGTTTCTAGCATGTTGACTTCTGTAAAAAGCTAAAATATATGCCAGGGATGTTTGGCTTTGTTTTTTTTTTTTTTTAAATTTCTATTTGTGGCCATGTTGTTACTTTTCTAATGTTGTTCACTCAAAAGCTAATTAGGTGTGAATTAAACATATAGCTAACTGTATTATGGCAAATTTTTGGTTGAATGTGTGTTTAGATTTAATTCTGCTTTAATTCTGCTGTGTTAACATAGTTGTGCTGCTCAGCATATGTGGTAAATAGAGGATGACTTGAGTGTTAAGCATTGAAAACATGTTCTTTTCTGACTTGTGTTCATAAAAATGATGCTACATATATGCATATAGATTATTGGTGTTTAAACAGTAATTATTTAAAACATCTATGGTTTCTTTTTTTCTGAACAATAGCATTTTCAGATTGGAAATTTGTTGCACATTTCACATTTACTTGAATTAAAGATGTAAAGTTTGAGATTTTTATTTGTTCAATTTTTGGTTTTATTTTCTAGTTCCTGAGTCCTATGAGACATTTAAGTCTTTATTGGCTGGAAGAACAACAGAACAACAGCTTATTATACTGGAGAGGATTCAGAAATGCAATCATCCAAGCCTTGCAGTGGGAAACAAAGCAAAGTTGGAAGTATGTTTTGTTTTATGTTTAAAATAACTTAATTGGAGAGTAAATTTTAATAAGTATTCAGGGAGCAGTATAAAATATACGTGTTTCCATGTTGTGGGTAACTGTAGAATTAACGTTATAATCTTCATTTCTAAGTCTATGTCACTGTTTAAGGATATGTACAATGAAGAAAAACCAATAATTTTAACACATTATGCTTCTTGCAGAAATTGTTTGGCTTCCTTTTGGAATATATTGGAGAGTTAGCAACTCTGGATTTACCAGAGCTCAGAACAATTGACAAGCTGGTCCTGTAAGTATTAAATACTATGGGCTTTTGCTCCTTCAGGGTTTAAAGATAAAAGCTATCTAGAGTAAAGCATTTAGCTTTTGCTTGTTTCAAATATCCTGTAGAACTTGCTGGCAGCTGGTAACCCTGAGCCTTTGTTTTACCTTTGTTTCATGTGTTACTCGATCTGTTAATTGTACCAAGGGATTGTCAAAACCTCAGAATGTATTTTTTGATCTGGGTAGTGGATAAGTAATACCAAATATGCATGAAACTTCTGTATAGGAAGTTATTTAGACAGCTGATAAAGGATTTTAAGCTTTGCAGTGACACTGCAGTTTCTGTTGCAGTCTCTGTTTTTTTCCATGGGTTTTAGTTCTGTGAATTCACTGCGGGAGCTCGATGAAAATGGAATTAAAAGCTATTAAGCTCATATGGAAATTCCAACTGAACACTTTGCAGGAAGTTGTCAGTTTGGCATTGTCATCTTCAAGTACCTGAAAGGCAGTTAGGCTATGAGAAGAGAGTCAAGTTTGTCTCAGAGATCTACAGCAAACAAAAAGAGTTAATGGGCAAGGGCTGCAACAAGGGAAATTGCAATTAGATTTAAAGAAAAAAGTCTTCTCAGAAAAGGTACTGAATATTGAAATTAGTTTCCCGGAGAAGCTGTGAAGATGGACAAAACCCAGCAAAGCTTTGAGCAGCCTGATCCAGCTTTGAAGTTAGCCATGCTTTGAGCATGGGGCTGCATCAGATGATTTCTGAAGGTCCATTGCAAAGAAAATTGGTCTGTGGTTCCTATCTTGACTTTGCAGGATAGACAGCTTTCTTTCAAGGAGTTAATTTTTTGTAGTTTTCAGCATATGTTTTTTATTTCATGCTAAAGTCAGTACATTTGTAAAAATCTGTTACGTGCAGCATTAGCATTCATTGCTCTGTTGTATTCATCAGGAAGAGCTCTGAGTATCTATTGATACTGTCACACATAGTTTGTACTAAAGGGTAAATATGTTTTGGTTGTCTTTTAGAACTGGGATATATTAATGTCATTGCAGACAAATTTCTCTGAAAATACTGGGACACCAAACAGAGGCAGGCTCCAGACTGCATATGCCTGTAGGCACTAACCATAGGTCAGGAGCTGATCTGACTTTGTCCTTGGGGTTTTTTCTTGTTTGCAGTAATAATTTTGCTAACCACATTGCTGCCTTACATGTTGTTTAATATTGCCTAAGAGTGTTTAGAATAGTGGACTGTCTAGTGTAAGCCAGCATGCTTCACTGCAGTATTATCTAAAGATAGGAGATTCAGAGGGATATATCATAACCATAGCAAAACGATTTAGAACTGTGTTTTAAAGTTTAAAATTATTTTTTATCTAAGATTTAGAAACCCACAACTCAAGGGTTCTCACAACACCTAATGAAAAATACATGTCTCTGTAAACTAAAGTATTGGAGTAATAATCTATATTCAAAAAAAAGAAACATTTTGCAGGAAATTTGTTATTGTTACGGTGTAGATGGAACACAAGAAATCTTCCTATGTGTGCTTAAATATCAATTTTTTAGTAACATCAGTGGTGTGACTTGATTATGACTTGAATTTCTTGTTAATAGGCCATTGTACAATCTTTGCCAGATGTTTCCTGAGGCAGCCAGTGACAGTATCAAGTTTATCCTTCGAGACGCTGCACATGATCTGGAAGAAGTAATTGAAGTCAAAGGCCGTGCAGCATTTCCAGGTTTAGACACGGTAACAATGCATAGTGCTGGGATAATCTTTTTGCATTAGTACAGATGACATTATGTAGTGAATTATTAGCATCTATGACTTTGTAATATTTTCAGTATTTTAAATTGCCTTTCTGGAGATAAGTTGTAACAAAAACCCCCACAACAACAGAGAAACCCCACCCCTAAGAAACAAACAAAGAGTACACACACACACACATTCTTCAGAACAGAAGTGTGACAGTAGAAGTAATAAGGGGAAAATATCTTTAAATTGTCCCTCCAGTCTTCGTAGCAGAACATTGTTTGTTTTCCTGATCGTACTTAAATAGGTAATTTTAAGAAGTGATATTATCAGTTATGTTGTGACTTCTTTAATTGTGTTGAGTACAAATGTTTAAAAAAGTGCTCCATAGAAATGCAATATATCTGCGATATCTCTTAGGTTAAAAGAAGAAGAACCAACCAACCCAAAAACCAACGAAGAAAATATTATGGATATAAAAATACAACATTTTTTAGTACTTTATATGTGATGATGGCTGAATTAGTGACTTAGAAAGAATTTATTTTCTTATTGTATTGATAATATCCCATTTTCACTTGCCATGTTAAATGTGAACAGGTTCCATTTACAGTGTCTAGGTAAATGGCTGTTGGAGAATTCAAGAAGGGAGCATATGGAAAATGAATATTTTTGAAATTGTAGCAAAGTTTCAAAGACAAACCATAAACCTAATTCAGAGGGAGCTACTTGTTTTCTGTCAGCTTGATGAATTGCTGCTGCCTAATGGAATAATTAGACTATTGAAGGAAAATAGACTGAAGGCTTGGTTCTTACAGCTTGGAAGATATATTGAGTTCTTTTGAAGAGTCTTTATTCAGGATATATTGGGTTTTGCAGGAAATGAATTGTAGAGAGCTTTTAATGTCTATTTTTAATTTGTCACTGTCACCCTTATAACACCAGCCACTCTTCTGGCTTTCATTCCCTTTGCTGGACTTTGCCAGGTTGCAGGCCATCAGTATCTTTTAGGGTGGAATTATATCATTTTGTATTCTCAAAGCACTTGTTTGGATGAATATTCCATAGATCAGCTGTCTTAGTAGGCTTTTCATATGCCTACTGTTATCTTAGCCTGCAGTTCAGAGTATTTAGTAACCAAAAGACTTCAGGGGATTGTTTACAATCAAAGAGGAACAGAGAGGAAGCAATCAAACTTTACTTCCGTCTGCCTTACTGTGTGCCAGTGCCTGAGGATTCTGGTCACCTCACTGCCTGTGTTGAGGACTGGTTGAAAGGTGTCACAGGTCCTGTTTGGCCATTTGCTCCTGTGTTTGTGGTATGAGTGTGTGATTGTGGTGAGCTGCAGGGGATCACATGTGCTCATGGAGTAAATGGGGTTGGAAGGCAGAGTTCTTTCTTAGTTATTCTTTCAGCTGCCTCGCTCAGTCCAATCTTACACCTATAATGGATAGCAAATAATGGATATTCCTTTTTCTCATTTAACTTAAATGGTTGTCTCAATAAATAGGTCGTGTATTATACCGGATTTCTCAAAATTGAATATATTGTAGTATTTTTGACAACTGTGTGACAGTTATTAATTTGAAAGTTACATATGTATAAGGGCAAGATCCTGAGAATAATGTCTTAACTATATTTTTGCCTTATTCTGTTTTATGTACAATCAGCTTATTTATTTGAAAATTGTATCTCTACTGTTTCCAACTTCTGACTTCTGGCACCCAGTTGTAACACCTGCTTTTATGTACATGAGTCAGCTACTTACTAAGGTATGTCAGTGATGTTGTACCTCAGTATATAACTTCATGTATATTATTTTTTCCTCGGACTCCAAATATGTATGTGAGCATTAATGTATATGGTGGAAATGTACTTGCAAAGGCAGCTTTGTATTTGATATAGCCACAGATAGTAACTGGAAGAAAGTGTGAAGAGGAAAACACCCTTGCAGGCTATAGTCCTACTCATAAAACCGTATCTTATCAATTTTTCAAGCTGTCACAAAATAATTCCTTCTATGGTAAATTACATGGGACTAATAGAGCAGACTGAATACAATCTGAAGTAATTCATTAGTGGTTTCTTTTCCATATATTGCATTTCTTCATACTTGAGAGGTTATTTACTTAAATTTGGCAGTATTTGTTTTCCTTGAAAATGTACCTAATGCAGTGCGTTGAGTTAAAATATGTCCTTCTTTTTCTATCCTAATATCCTGTTTATATGTTTTGAAAGTCTTGAGCTAATTGTTATATTGCTGCCAAGTTCTGAGACTTCTATTTCACTGGTTCATTTCTGAAGAATTTATTGTTTGTGGTTTAGCACCTTCTAGTGGCTAAATGAGTTCTGATAAACCTGTTACTCAGTTCTGCAGATACTCTTCAGTTGAGGAGCAGGGAAGCCAGTGTGGTTCTCATCAATGATCAAAGGCTGTAATTTTATAGACTTCAAATGCTTACAGTGTAGTTAATAATTCATCTTTTTGGGAGATCCTGTATTTGTGATGTATAGGCTTTTAATTAGGAATATTTTGTTATTTTTATTTCTTTCAGTGTCGCATTACAACATTGCAAGATGTTATTAAAGGGTTATTTATATGCTGTTTATTCCTGGAATATGTATCTCTCTCCAGAAGATTTGTGCCAGAACTCATCAATTTCCTTCTTGGAGTACTTCACATCTCTCTGCCCAAAAACCAGGCCCAGGGTGAGTTTGTTTAGATTTGTTTTTAAATGAATATTTTGTTTAGAGTCCATGTAAGTATTGAGGTTTATCTTCTAAATACAAATATTTCACACTGATTTCATTGTTTTTGAGCAAAAGGCCAAAATCATCTGCTAGTTCAGCCAAACACAACCTTGATTCTTGGGCATCTTGTTATGAACTAGATCCTCTAGTGTTGTTGGCAGGAAGGAAAGAACTGAAGTTATTAAAGGAAATGAACTCATGTTGGCCACAGTGCAGTATTTTAGCAATGTTGTCATTCTAAACAGACTGTGTGATTGGACTGTGTTCTGAAATTCAGAGTTCCTAATGGATTCCTGATGAGTACCCTAACTCACAGTGACTTCAAAGTGAGGCAGCAGCTCATGCTGAAGCTATGAGCTTCTTCATTACCTTAACCTTCAGCTAATAGCCATATCACCTACATGAGAGCTAAATGAGAGATGTATATCACAAAGCTGGTCTTTTTCCTTATTTGATCTCCATTTGTACTAGTGTAATAGAAGGCAGTTATCCCCACAAGCAGGACTAATAACATTGAGTGTGCAAACTTAACAATTTGCACAGGCAACAGGGATGGCAAAATTATCTTTTCAGTGTGATTCCTGTGTTAGCTATTTTTTTTTAATTTGTCAGTTTCTCCAAATTTTCTTTTCTTTCATTAGTTTCCGTCTTTAAAGCTATTCTGGTTCCAGGGCTCTTTTTGTTGACTAGTTCAGTGACAATAATTTACTTTCGAGGAGTTTTGTCAGAGCATAGTAACTAATTCATGTGTTAGTATCTCTGTCTGGGCACAGCATGCAGGAGGACACTGCAGGCAGGATATTACCTGTGAAAAAGTCAATTATTTGATGAACTCACGAGGTATCTGGGATTTAATGAACTACACACTTTGTATTAGTATGCTCATCACTCTTGCTAAGATCCTTAAGAGTCTGTTCTCTAAACAGTCCTCAGTCTGGTGAGGAAGGTTTAGCTTCTGTCAGTATTCTAGTACTTCACTGGGCAGCTCCCTTCCTTTCCCTGCAGGACTTTTTTGCCTTCCCATGCTGGCTTTTTTTTTTTTTTTCAATTTTGAATTTTTGAGCTGCCACAGGTCCCTTTTCTCAAAAAACCTATCACTGCAGTTTCACCTTTAATATCTGGCATGGCTGTATTCTACAGACCTTTCTCCAGCTGCTTCTCACAGCTTAGAGGCTTCCTCTGAAGTGTGAGCCAAGGTTACACAGCTGGGCTGCATCAGAGCTAAGCCCTGGATTCTCAGAATGCCAGCAGCTGAACCCTTAGAAGGAGGTGGAAGAGGTTATGGAGTGGGTGGGTTACGTAGCACTAAAAGTATTTTCTCTCCTTTGTGCACTCTCTTAGGAATATTTGATCTATAGAGGGTTTTGGTAAAGTTAAAAACAGGATTCTGCAAAATTAGATAAGAAACTTGAAAAATATTCAGTGGTAATTATTGATCAATTGTTACTTTGTTTAAAATATTTCTTTGTATTTCTGTTAATGATTTTGCACTAGATAAATTTGCATGGTGTTGATTTCTGTTAACAGTGAGGAAAAGCTCAATAAAAAGTACATGAGAGACCCAGTGTTCTCTTTTGAGAACTTTCATGTCAATGTTGGTGTTTTGAGGTATCCAATTGTATTTTTAAAAATTCATGATGGAAGTTTTGCTGGTAGTTGTGATGGTTAAACTATCAACACAGAATATTTTAAAATAAGCAGATGTGCAGCTCCCTGGAATGTTGATGCACCGTCACACCAAAAAAATTCCCTGGGTTCAATTTAACATTGAATCAGCAAATAAACTCTTAATGTTTTAATTTTATTATCTTCATCCATAAATTTCTCACATGAGGCTATATGAAATGCAGCTTCATAAAAGACTGAAATACAGTCTGATTAAGAGTAAAAACTATTACCTTAAAAAAGAAAAGCTGTAGGTGGAGGGAGTGGGAAGGAGTTGTCATGGTTGATAGCTTTAGCTAATTGAATTGTTAATGAGATCTGCTATCCTCTCAGAAGTAAAGCAGATAGTAAAATTCACATATCTTAGTTCCTGATCTTGCATAAGCCTGTGTGTGTCTAATCTCTTATAACTTTGGGTCTCAAACCTTAAAAACCTTTATTTAAATATACTGTCTTCTGGCTGTCTGTGAAGACCCACATGCAGGTTGTAGAGCATGTAAATAATCTGAACTTAAAGTTTGAAAAAGTTTTGAGGTCAATTCCACTGTGAGCTTGCACGACATAAGGAAAACAAAGAGGGGGGTGGAAAAAAATCCCAAGGTCCAGCACAGAGAATGCAAATTATTTTGTCCCTTAGTCATGAAATTCCTCAGATGCTTCTTTCATGTTGCTGTGTAAGTAGTTTCACAGATCAGCTTGTGATCTGTGCATAGGGAATCTTTAGTGCTTTCCATATGCCCTGCTCCAGCATATATTCTGTGTTCCATGCTCCTCCTGTTCTAAAACCCCTCAGCTGGAGTGGGAGAGGACTTTACAGTGTGTCTGAGGGGCCCTGCTGTGGGCTTACAGGAGAGGCTCTGTGGCTGCAGCTGTGGGCTCTCCCTGCTCCAGCTCACTGTGCCTCATGACCATCTTCTGGTCAAAGCCTTCTGCTGTGACCCCACAGGAAAGTCCTGGACCTGCCCTGTCCTCTTAAGCATACCTAGTGCTCCAAGCATACCCACCTTCCACTAGAGGGCTAAACCTGCAGTTTAACTGTGCATACTGTTCCCCACAGGGCACATGTGTACCTACATGCCTAAACCTTCCCCATCCACAGAGTGCATCAGACAATCCCAGAATGGCTTGAGTTGAAAGGGACCTCAAGGACCACCTAATTCCACCCCCCCCACCTGCCATGGGCAGGGACACCTTCCACTAGACCAGGTTGCTCAAAGCCCCATCCAGCCTGGTCTTGAACACTTCCAGAGCTGGGCCACCCACAACTTCTCCATGTAGCCTTCACTCTCATAGTGAAGAGTTTCTTCTTTTTATCTAGTGTAAATCTACCCTATGTCAGTTTAAAACTGTTACACCTCTCATCACTACACTTCCCTGAGAAAGAGTTCCTCCCCATCATTCCTGTAGGCCTCATTTAAATACTGGAAGGTTGCTCAGGTCATCCTTATGGCACCCTTCATGGGTGCTCTTGAGCCAGGTCTGTGTCCTTCTGCAGGGACCTCAGAGCTCAACACATTCATTCAAGTCAGATCTCATGACAGTTCTGAAGGAGAGGAGAAGAATCCCCTCCCTTGACTTGCTGCCCACTCTGCTTTAGTTGCAGCTCAGGATGCATTGGCTTTCTGGGCTGCAAGGGCACATTGTCAGCTCAGAATTCAGGTTTTCATCCGCCAATACCCCGAGTCCTCTGCAAAGCTGCTCTTAATCCACTCAAATTGCCCAGTCCGTATCCGTGTGTAGGATTGCCCCAACTCAGATGCAGGACCTCACAGTTTGTCTTACTGAACTTCATGAGGTTCACATGGTCCCACCTGTGAAGCCTGTCAGGGTCCCTCTGGATGGCATCCCCTTCCTGCAGAGTATCAAGCACACACTCACCCTGGTGTCACCTGCAAGCCTGCTGAGGGTGCACTCAATCCCACTGTCTGTGTCCCCAGCCACGATGTTCAATAACACTGCTCCTAGGGCTGGCCCCCTGACAGACCCTGCTCATAACTGATCTCCATCTGGTCATGGAGCCATTGGCCACAACTGTGGCTGTGACCATCCAGATAATTGCTTATCTCCTGAGTCATATAGCTGTCAAATACATGCCTCTCCAGTTCAGAGACCAGAATGTTGTGCAGAACAGTCTCAAATGCTTTGTACAAATCCAGGTAGATGAGATCAGTTGCTCTTTCCTTACCTATCAATGCTGTAATCTTGTCACAGAAGGCCCCCAAACCTGTCAGGCATAATTTGCCCTAAATGAAGCCATGTTGTCTGTCACTGAGCACCTCTGTGTTTTGCGTGTGTTTTGTCATGGTTTCCAGGAGGATCTGCTCCACAGTCTTGCTGGGCATGGAGGTGAGGCTGATCAACTTGCAGTTTCCTGGATCTTTTCTCTTTCTCTTTTTAAATATGAGGATTGTTTTTCCCTTTTTCCAGTCACTGGGAACTACAACTTTTCAAATATGAAAGTGGTTTAGGAGCTTTATCTTACCAGTTCCCTCAGGACCCTTAGATGCCTAAGGTCCCAGGGACTTGACCACATTCAAGTTTCAAGCCTGACCTTCTGCAGTGGACAGTACTTGGTTCTCCCAGTCCCTGCCTTTGGCTTAGATGACTTGGGCAGTGTGACTAGAGCACTGACCTATGTCCCCATGCTCCAGTGTTTTTCATTGTTTTAGAAAAATTTAATACAGATAGAAGTATTTTTAAAGGTAGTACAATTAAAATGTAAAATGAGTTGGCTGCTTGTCTTCAGAAATAATGCATAGAATTGATCTAGGTTAATGACTGTTGTTCTTTGTTTTTTAGGCTATACTGTAGTGCATCCGTTTACACCAGTGGGGAAAAATTTGGAATTGCTGTTGGTGTGTGATAAGGAGGATCTGAAAAGCTGGGAGAAGCAAAATGTGCCATTGAGTATTGTGACTAGATTAAAGGAAACCAGCAGAACAGAAATAAATCATACCAGGTAAGAAGTGCAGAAGAACAGAGAAAATACCAGATCATCTGTTGTGTTGTGTCAGTGACAATGCTCTTAGAAGTAAAAACAAGAGTAGTGGATAGTTCTGCTGTGTTCAGTGCACTGACATAAAGATTTGTTGCTGGTGGAATTCTTTTGGTGTTTGCTTAGGAGAGTGAAATTTTTAGTCTGAATTAACAACTATTTCTAGTTGTAACTGGTTCTGCCAAGTAGTCTTAATGGATTCTGCTAACAAATCAAATTTAATTAATCCAGTTGATTTTATTTGAAAATCCACTGTAGTTTTTGCATGTGAAATTGGTAATTTTTTTGTGCATTAACAGGTTATCATGTCTAGCCCTGTGTTTTGATCTTATTAAAAAATGTGCAGCTCTCTATGAATCTTTACCATCATTCCACGAAATAATGCATCCTGTCAGAATACTTCTTATACAACATGTGCCAGTTAATGACTATCCTGAAAAAATGCAGGTATGTATTCCTCAGGATTTAAATAATCAATGTTTGTTTTATTAATAAATTCTGGGATCTTCATCTGAGAGTAAACAAAAAACAAGTGTAAGCATTAATTTTTTCAAGAGTCAGGCATTTTGGTGTTCCTGTGGAAAAAACAAAGAACAGAGAATATTTAGAACAGGTATTTTTCCATTGTGTATGGTGTCTTGACTGTCTAAATGAGGAGAACAGCACTTGGCTTGTAATAATGTAGCATTCCATGAGTGACATAATTTATAAGAGTGGACATGTGGTTGCTCTCGTACTTCTGCGGTGAATATGTAAGACCGTTGTAAAATAAATGCATGTACCAAACTGGGGAGGTAAAACTTATAACTGTATAGATAAAATGAACATAAATATGCCTGGTTAGTACCTTCCCTAGCACAATTGATTATTTTCTGGCAATGAGATTCAAACTTTAATCTGTCTCTTCTGAATGTAGCAAAAACATCTTCTCAAATAAGCATCATAAAATGTCCTTAGAGAACAAAGTTTTATTACTTAGATGAAGTCACATGGCCTATGTTTTTTGCCATCAAAATAAAAAAAAAAACAACTCAGTCATACTTAAAATCACCATGAAAGGAAGAGTCTGACTTAAACTGTCTTTAGTCTTGCTTCTTCCTCTGTTAGGTGAAACTATCAGCAGGCAGACCTTTCTTACTGTTCATGATAGCATTTTAATAGACATCTAAAACCTTTTAAGAATTATCCAGCTTGTATTACAGCATGTCAGTGTTAACAGTGTCCTAATGAGTAGCTGTGACTTAACCCAGGAAAAAATACATGGGGAGAACATTACTGTTGATTCAGTTTACAATAGCTTTTGATTTATGGTGGTTTTGATATGCTTTTACAATAGTAATTTGTTCTGCATTTTCAGGAATGGTATCACAGTGCTCTGAAAGAACTGGAGAACAAAGTAAAACACTATACCCCATTGATATGTGAGAAAAAGAAGCCAGTGCCATTGAAACAGTATACTCCTAAAATTGTGAAAGTGTAAGTAAAGAACACTGAATGCAAAGGAAAGATGCATTTAAACCTTACGATGTTTAGCAAGCTAGAATGGATTTGGAAAGCAGGACACAAAACAGAACTGTTTTTTCTGCTAGATTTTGTGCATAAGTCACAAGGGGCCATCTACTTGTGTGGTAGGGAGGGAAAGAAAAAAGAGGTAAGGAATTTTAAGAGCAAATATTATCTTGTAGGAAAAATAGCACTACAAGTCTTGCCCATATAATAAATTGTAAATTAACAAATTTCAAGATGATTAGATGGTTTCTATCTGGTCAGGTGTTTTACTGAATGCTCTGTCAGGCATTCAAGTCAGAAGAACAAGAATGAGTATTTCATATGTATATGAGATATATGATGGTAAAATATGGATGGTGTAAAACACTAATTTAGTTTTGTAGATAATAGAATCGTGTTCTGATTCAGGAAATCTGCTTTATATTGGCTGCTGATTTATTTAGCTGTATTGGTTATCTACAGGGGCACTAAGTGTCTATTTATTCTAATAATTGAAGAGGACAGCTTTGCTCTGCTGTACACACTTATCCCCAAGTAATTGATCAGACTTCTATAAAATGCATCTACTGAGAAGGTCTGCAAAAATTAAAGATGTATTGGGAGGTTCCATCTTTCTCCAGATGTCTTCCATTCTTCTAGTCTAGCTTTTTTAGTCTGTTCAAAGTGCAGGCTGCATATGGGGAATTGAAGTGTGGTCATTGGCGTGATGATGAAGTGCAGTTAGAAGGTTTGGTGGGTGTTTTTCCAGTATGTTCATTGGGCAGCTTCTTATTTTGCAACTTACTCATATAATATGCAGGAATTAAAATACAGAGTTAGTTTTCATACAAAACCTCTCCTTATAAATATGAAAAAGTTGTGGGTTTAAGGTGTTCTGTATGCTCACACACACATTCTTATTTCAGCTTAGAGTTTGGAAGAAAGCAGGCAGGCAGCAAGAAGGAGCAAGAAAGGAAGCAGTTGATCCAGAGACATAAACGTGAACTTAAAGGAGCCATTCGTGAGATTCGGAAAGATAACCAATATCTGGCTAGAATGCAGCTGTCAGAAATCATGGAGAGGTAATGTAGCCTTTGCTTCAGCACCACTTTGGGGGTTGTTCTGCTGTCTGTTCACTTCTTCACTGGGTGCCAAGACTGGCATTAATGATCAGCTGTACTAAACTTAAGTAAAATGGGACAATTTGAGGAAAACCAAACATTTTCAGCAGAGATCATTTAAAGTGTTTGCAACTTTGCGGTTTCACTTCTCTAGTTTAAGAGGATGCAAAATTTTTTATTTAAATGGTGTGTTGGTAAAATTGAGGAATTGTGCTTTTATGAATTAATAGTTATTCTCTAAGTATACTTATTTTCCCTAATGTCATCTTTCTGAAATATTTTATATGTTGATTGTTTTACAGAGATGCAGACAGAAAAAGAAAAGTGAAAGAGCTTCTTGGTAGCCTTGCTACACAGGAAGGTGAATGGAAAGCAATGAAAAGGAAAAAATGGAAGAATTAATTTGGACTATCTAGAGCAGGAAGCTTACTGGCATATAAAACACCCCAATCATGGCTTTTGAGCAGAATTGAATTGCACTTTTTTGATGTGTTCCTTTTGAGAAGAAAACATCATAGGATCTGTTTGTAAAAATGAACCTGCTCATTAGGAAAATCCACAACTTTTCCTAAGGAAAATAAAAATAATACTTTCGTACATGGCATGCTTCTGTTTTATTATAATGAGAACATTTAGATGAATAATCAGAATTTGAAGTCTAAAACCTGATCACACACACCTAATTTTAACTACACACACACACAAAAATTTTACGTCAGAAAATTCTCTTCGGGCTGGTGCCATGTCCCTAGTGAGGTTCCATTTCAGGGCCAGTTCTCTTCAACAGCTTTGTCAACAACTTGGACACAGGACTCAAAGCTACCCTGAGTAGTTTTGCTGAAGACAATGAATTGGGAGGAGCTGCTGACTCCCTTAGAGACAGAGAGGCCCTGCAGAGAGATTTTGACATTGACCAACCAAGTGAAATTCAACAAGTGAAAGTGCTGGTTCTGCACCTGGGGTGGGCCAACCCTGGATGTACAGACTGGGGAGTGAGGGGCTGCAGAGCAGTGCCATGGAAAGGGTCCTGGTCGATGGAAAGTTGAACACGAGCCAGCAGTGCCCTGGCAGCCAGGAGGGACATCCCTGTCCTGAGGGCACCAGGCCCAGCATCACAGCTGGGCAGGGGAGGGGATTGTCCTGCTCTGTTCTGGGCTGGGGCAGCCTCACCTCAAGTGCAGGATTTAAAAGCTACAAGAGAGTACCCAAAGGAGAGCAACAGAGGTGGTGAAGGGCCTTGAGGGGAAGCTGTGTGAAGAGTGGCTGAGGACACTTGGTCTGTTCAGCCTGGAAGGGACAGAGAGGAGACCTCAGTGCAGTTACAGCTTCCTCATGAGGGGAAGGGGAGGGGCAGACACTGATTTCTTCTCTGTGGTGACAGTGGCAGGATTCAGGGAATGGCCTGAAGTTGTGTCAGATGAAACATCTACTCTGGGAACTGGTTCACAGCACCAAGCCTGACAGAGTTCAAGAAACTCTTGGGCATGTGGTATGACTCTTGAGGATGGTTCTGGTAGGACATTCTATGATCTTTTTTTGATATTGAATAGTTACAGGCAGCTCTCACAATGGTAGTAGCATTTAAACAGTAACATTTTAATTAGTATGTAGTATCAGGACATGCTAAATTGTGTACTAAGTAATGGAATCAACTCTTAAGTAGAAGTCATTTGTTCATATTTTCAGTAAGTTTTGAATTGAGCACAGCTCTGAAGTTCTTAATAATCTAGGAGATTAATTAGAATTCCTCAGTGTGTTAAGACTGTCTGACTTAAGAGAACAGGGATATCCTTAACTTTCTTCCACTTAATTTATCATGTATATCTAATCACTGATATCTGCCCAGCATGAGTTGGAAAAACATCTGCTCTTCCAACAGCCAACAGCCAATAAATACTTCAAATGCTTTCTTTTTATACTGCATTTGCAAAGAAACGTTGCAACGGGACAAAGAGCATCACAGTTACTGATGGGTGCTCATCTGAACTAGGTTTACTGCTTAGGTATTCACTTAATATTTGATAATTTCAGTGATAGTTGTTAAGCGTTGAACAAAATTTTAATGTTTCCGTGGAAAAGTGTTAGGAAAATAAAATTCCCTTTTACATTAACATTTCAATTTGAAAGACAAACTATAAAATAAGACCTGTATTAAGAGTGAGCTAATGGCTATGGTTTTTTATAAAATCAAACCCCCAAAGCTCCCTCCATTTTCAAATGCTGTTCCCAGATCTGGTCTGTGTTTTGGCCAATAAGTAACTGAGACATTGTAATCCTCTACCAATGTTCATGAAGAAAAACACAGTCAGTTAATCTGATTTAAGAGTTAGGCTCAGTTGTTTTGGACTGGCTTAGACTGTTTTCTTTGTTCTGTTTTCTGGAGTTTTTGTTTTGGTGTTTGCTTTTGGGGGGTTTTCGGGAATGTGGGCCTTTTTGGTTTTTTTTGGTGTGGTTTTTTTTGTTGTTGTTGTTGTTTGTTGGTTGGTTTGAGATTTTTTCTTTAAGTTAAACTTGAATTGGAAACAGGACTAAAGCTAGGAAGCGGTGAGTTGAAAGAGAGCCTTTACATTTAGTCTAATGACAAAACTCCTTTTGTTAGGCAAGTCTTGTTTCTTAAAAGAGAAAAGCACATTATTGAAGGAAAAGGGTTTTATTAACTGTCAGTGTGACTAGTAATGCAAGTAATATATGATTATCATCAGCTCTTTTTGTTTCCAAAAGCACTTGTCATAAGTGTTAAAATAGGCTGGATGCTAAACTTGTGGGGAAGATACTTGTGTCATGCAAAAATTATAAGAGTCCTATGTTTGAAATCTATTCACACTTTTAAAAAATAAATTAATTTTCAGTTAGCTTTGCTGATTTTGGAAAAGTTATCTTCTGAAACCTCAAAAGAGTCTCAGAAGATCTGTATACCTCTTGTTTTATTTCCATTTGGCACAGTATGAATTTTTTTCTTTAAAACAAAATCTTTTTAAATCAAGAACTTGAGAGTGAAGTAATGAGGAAGCAGCTAACTTCCTGTTTTATGCTATAAATCAGTACTTTCAGTTTGGAGTTTTAGTCACAGTCTTTACAGCACAAATAAACTGTTAAAAATATTATTGAGTTATCAATCTTTAGCAGTAGCTTCAGAGGTTTTGTCTGGCAGGGTATTAGAATCACTGAGAGGCTGGCAGAGGCACTTTGATCCTGAATTTTGATACCACTTGCAGCTGCTTTTTAATCCTCAGTAAGGGAGGTAAGAAAGAGGGTAGAGACACAATGATAATGTTTCTGGGACAGGACATTTTCTGGGACAAGAGAATGAACAGGAATATCTTGGGTTCCAATGAACAGAAATGAAGGATGAGGAAACCTCAGCTGGTAGACTTACTCAGCTGTTTTGGAATGTCAGAAATCTTGTTGAATGAGAATCACTGTATGCACTTTTACAAGTTATATTGTCAGTGGTTAAAGTCAGATTTAATATTGCAAACCTGGGACTAACTGTGATGCTTAACCCACAGTATTTTACAGGAGTAGGAAAGCAAGACTACATAGTCCCACCTCAGCTTAGCAGTCAGTCTGCTCTGCCAGTTTTGCCATCACTCAGTACCGCAGCAGCTGGGCAGTGTTGCTGCTCTGCTGTGATAGGAAGGTCTGGTCATTTGGACTAAAAGGGCTGGAACATGCTTGAGTGCTGGCAGACCCTTTCTCATGGAGCTGCTTGAACATCACCACACTTACCAGGCAATGGGTTGTCTCCCTGTTTCTTTTAACCCAGCACTTGTCATAATAGCCTTTTGACACATCAACTATCAATTGTAAATCTGTATTTAATTAGCCAAAAAAAGAAACTACTCTGTAACTAGAATCAAGTAATCACACACAAAAAAATTACTGTTTTGCCTTTCATTTCAGGTAGCTTATCTATCAACATTAGCTGTCCCAGAGAATATTGTAAAGAATAGGGTGAGAACAAAACTGTTCAGCTAGAAACTGCATGAATTACCTTTTTTTTATGACAGCATGAAAAGCTTCCTCAGGAGTTTGGTCTTTTTTGTTGTCAATTGGAAGCTGGTAAGCAGTTTGATATTCTCAGTTGTGCCTTGCAGAAGTTACCATATTCTACCATGGTGTGTCCCTGCTCTGTGTAAGGCCACCAGCTTTCTGCTGAGTGGAGGCTCTGAGGCTGCTCCTGAGCTTGACAGGGGCACTTTGGCTGCTGGGCTGAGGCTAGTGTCAGCCACAGGAACTGGTGGGACTGCTTTCCTCTGCGTTGGCCTTCACGCATTTGGAAAAGTCAAACAGAAGCTCTGACAGAACATTTGGCAGCTTTATCATCACTCTGAGAAGAGGTCAAAAGCATTCTATGAATGTGCTCCTTGTGGTCTTCCAGGTGTGTCTCCTAAGCTAAACAGGTATATTTCAGTCCTAAATATATTGGCTGTGCAGTCTTACTTAGTTAAAACTAAGACTGTTTTTTGTAAGGGTTTGGTTTGGAGGAAGGTTGGAATTGGTTTTATTTCTTCTTCAGTAAATTAGGAGTGGAAAACTAACATCTTTCATGCAGTCTGAACATGAGTATAAAAATGATGAAGATGCTGTATGACATTAAATCCTTTTAAAATATTGACATTAGGGCTAACACTGCTTTTTAGCAATAGAGCAGGGAAGTAAAAGAGTAAATGAGGAGTTTACTTCAGTTAAAAAAAACAAGACTGATATAAGAAAAAGGCCAGTGTTAATAAATATAGTCTAGGAACCAAATTTAAGTTATGTCCAAGATTTTAGACTGGAAAGGTAATGACCTGTCCAGTTTTAGAAAGAGTGTAAAGTGTTTATATGCAGGATTGTATGACGTGGTTGACTGAAGTAACACAACTGGGCTCAGTGATATGCAAAAGCTTTAGGCCAGTAGATTTAACAACAGGAAGAGCTGGATTTTGGTGTCTCGCTGTTATGGGTTTTTTTTAATGTATCTGATTTCAGATGGTGCCTGATGAGTTATATACAGTGATAAGCAGCCAGAAGAATATATACAGACATAAATATATGTATATATATCTTTTTCCAGATACTAAAGGATTATTCATACTTAGTCCAGAGCACCTCAAAAAAAAGAAGTTTGCCTTGGAATGGACTGCAGTTGTGTAATCATTCAGGTTTCAGACTATGTACTGGATCTACTATATTTCTCACACCAAGCCAAGTACATAAAATTCTCAGATATACATGAGATTAGCAGCTCACTATTTGAGTTAGCCAGTTAGATAACTATTTGATCTAACTGGCATATTAATCCTAATGTTAAGCTTACATAACCTCCTCCAAGTCTAATCAGCTGGCAATCCATGAGAGAGATGTCACTCAGTAGAGGGTCTGTGTCCAAGTGCTCATAATAACATCCAAACTGCATTGCCTTTCAGGGAATCAGAAGTCTGTTTAATACCCGGATTAATTTGCTTTATACAGTTTGCTGGCAGGTTCTTACCCGTTTAAGACTGTGGTGATGGATCTGCCTAAGTCCACTTGTAACGACATCCTCCCATTTTAATTAGGCAGTTGGACACCAGACACGCCTGGATAAGGAACAGTGCTCGGTGGCGCTTACAATACCATAGCTATTCACGTTCTCCGGGCCAAGAAACTTAGCGTTGAGGGAGAAGTTTGGTTTGAGACCAGTTACATCTTTTGCAACTACCTTGTTCTCTCTGTCAGACAGCCCTTCTCGAAGCCGCAGCTAACTGCCGCTGTAGCAACAAACGAAACATCGCTCTCCTCTTGGAACGAGTGTTTCAAGACCCGTCTTCACGGACGAAGGAAGGGCTGTGGTGCGAGGTACGCGGTTCGTTTGCGAGGCCGCGGCGCCGGGTGCGGGCCCAAGCCTCGCCGCGCTCCGCGGAGCCGCTCGGGCGG
>VXBU01013514.1:538713-574375 GCA_013400315.1 Bombycilla garrulus
GGGCTGTGGGAGGGAGGCTGAGGAGCCCTCCCGGGGCTGAGTTGGGATAAGCCGGGCCCGGGAAATCTTACAGGGGGGTAAGGGAGGTGAGAAAACCCCGTAAGGATTAAATTCTAGTTGCTGGTAGGTAACAAATCTCAGTTCGTGCGTTAGGGCAGAGCCAGCGTTGGTGCTGATCCCTTCTTGGGAGCCGCAGCATCGCGCCCCAGCATCGATCCCCGGCCCTGCGACGAGACATAGGCAGGGAATGCCGAGGGAAGGGCTGGGGAGAGCCGGGCAGAGCAGAGTGTGAGGGACTCGCGTGTGTTCAGGAACAACTTCCCCAAAGTGAGAGCCCTCCCTCTCCCAGCGCCTCACGCAAGGCAGATGTCGCCGTGGAGGTGAAGTGTTCTGTTTTTGCTGTCCGGATGCCAAGGGCCTGTAAAATGTGTGGTTTCCTGCCTAGCAAAACATTATGGAGAGGTTTGAACAACAAAACCGATGGAGCACAAAGGCAGAAACATGCAGTACCTTGGGATATTGCGTAAGGGAAATTGCAACCACGCAGCCAAAAGTGGAACAGAGTGAAAGGTCAGCACAAGCATCGATAGGTTCGAGCTGCACGCTGGCAGAATTGTTCCTGAGAGAAAGGTGTGAAGGATGTTACCTTTGTAAGTAACCCTGGAGTAAAGTTCAGCTTGGTCCAACAATTCAGTGGATGACTAAACAAACTGTGAGGAAAAACAAGATAGAGTCTGCCTCAGTGAACCCATCCCTCAGCTGTTGGCTGAATACACCTAGGGCCAGAGAGTATTTGCTAAAGGAATGGTTATTTTGACTCCATGTGCTCTTTTATCATTTGGATAAGCAAATAATCCTGAATATTTGTCGCAGTGATGATCTGCCGTTTCAGATAAAAGGATCTTGAATATAAATCTGCTAAATCAGACCAGCTTGGTTAGGAGCATTATGCCAAGAGTTTAGTAAATGGATTGCAGGTGGCCTCAGTTCCATGTTTATTTACCTCATGGCAATTGAGCTTTAATAATGCTTCAGTGGTAATAAACTGACTTCATGGGTAAAGAAATGTCACAATAATATTTATTGCTGAGCATGACAAAGTGTTATAGCCTTCAATTAGTGTAGTATCATTTTCTATGCCAAGTGCCTTGTGTATATAATGTGGTACATCTGGTCTGGAATAAAATTTATATTAAGAATTGCTCACTGTTTTCAGTGCTGACTCATCAAAGTCAATTAATGTTTTTGTATTAATTTGCTTTGGATGAAATTCTGTCTCCTTTTTTACTCTTCTAGTGCAACAAACTTTCAGGGACTTTTGCAGTAGAAGGGACTGTAAATTTGATTCTTTTATGGCTGAGATATCGTGTATGTTTTATAATTCTGTAGTTTGCAGTTCCATGGTTTATATATTACTTCTTGATTTTGATTTATGTTGAAAATGAGTTCATTTTTGGGATTGAGACCAGCTTCTTTATTTGTTAAAGACTGAACTGTATATCGCCTGCATCCTTGTTTAGGGCTTTAAGATAGTTTTGGAGTATTATCAAAGAGAGTTGATAGTTCTAATATTTCTGACAAAATAAAAATGCTGCTTTAATCATTTGATACCCCAGGTCAGTAGCTATCACCTGGAGAAAGAAATAAAAGATGAAATTTAAAAATTTTCTTGTGTTGCTTTCTGGGGTTTGTCTTGAAGACAGCATTCTTGCAATAGTTAGGAAGTTTGCCTCTTTATTATTTTATTTTAATTGTTGTTTTGGTCATTTCTAATATACAATGAGGGCATAAATAAACTCATACTTGGATGTGAATATTTGGACTAGAGTGCCCTTTTATACCTATTTTACCGTAATGCTGAGTTGAAAATGTGTAGGAAAGTCGTATTAGTGTTGCTCACATGTTGACAAACTTCAAATGCTTCTTAGTTCTGTTTTATTTGAGGTGCTCCTATAATAGAGTTGGTTTTTTTATAGCTTTTGTAGCCTGTTCTTGATGGGAGAAAATTTGGTGCTAAAATTTGAGCTAATAACCATGACTAGAGAGTTGAGGCTCTTGTTCCTAGGTAGCTTAATACAGGCAGAACTTATTTTTGTGAAGTCTATAGAAAGTAGGAATTAATCAGCAGGATACTCTTATGAAGGGCCTGCAATAAGCTTCCTTTTGAGTGGATATAAATGTAATTTTTTTTAGAAGCAGAGCACTGGGAACATGGCCCTGCAAGAGAGAGGAACCAGCAGCAGCTCCACCAATGACAAGCAGGAGCAGAACTATAATCGTGTTATTACAATTGTCTTCCTGGCACTCTTCATCGACTTGTTGGGATTTGCTCTCATCTTGCCACTCTTCCCTTCCATCCTTGATTATTACAGCCAGACTGAGGTAAGTAACAAGAAAGTCAGCCCACAGAAAATGTTAGATCTTGAGGGAGGAATGGAAGAAAAATCACCTGCCTTGGGGCAAACCAAACCAGCTGTAGGAAGATTAGTAATTACCCAGCACATATAAATAGTTCATAGACTGAATTTATTTGTCAGCCTGCATAAGACTCTTCACCCTTGTTTTTTCATTAAAATGAGAGATTTGTTTTGATAAAAATTCAAGTATTTCTTAGGGACTAGTCCTTGTAGTTACCAATGCTTTTTTGTTTTGCACTGATATCACTGGTGAGGCAGTTCATAGTGGAACTGCGTGCTGAGGTTTATTGAAGAACCAAAGAGATGAGAGCTTTAACTCCGCCTGAGTATTTCACAAGGTCACTTGCTCCCTCCCCCAGTATGGAGTTCCATTTCAACTTCCATTCCTAGCTGGGAGCTGGCTGCTGCTCCAGGAACAGAGCAGGTCCTGTTGAATCCTGGCTGTGCAGGTGCTCATTGTTACCCTTCTCAGAGCTAATGGCATTACTGGTCAAGATGAACCTGTTGTTTGTTGTGGGAGAATTGTTTTTGCAGCCCACACCTCTGTCTCTCAGCCCCTTTCTAACTCCACTGTAGCTGTAGGCTTTGTCCTTCTTACAGCCATATCTAACCCAAACCATGGGCTCTCATCTCCAGGGTCTTCCCCCATTTTCTGTGTATTTCCAATAGCCAAGATCTCTACCTTCTTTTCCAGACTCTCTTCTTTTTAAGTCCTCCTCCTCTTTTTTGGAAATAATTCTTTTTTTTGCACCACCTTTTCCTTCTGCCTCTGCAATCTTCTGGTTATCTTAGGCTGAACAGTCTATGTACATCAGGACAGAGTGTGTCTCATATTGCCTTTTTAATTGAAAGATTCAGGGCATGCCTGTTTAATTCAGGATTTAGCAACTAATGGGCCTGAAGGCTTGAAAAAGTTCAAATTTAGACATTCCCCCACCCAAACATATACTATCTGCTGTGTTACCATTCACAATTTAAGCTGTTTTTGGCCTATGATCACTGAGGAAATTTTCCCTCACTGATCGTAGGGGAGCAGGGAAGGAATCATCTAATATTGTCTATAGTTCATGAAGCTCTGATGCTGTCTTTGAAAATAGAGCTGTCTTCCTGCTTCTATCTACCTGTTACCTGTTTTTCAGGATGGATTCTATTTGTCATTGCAACGTGTGGTAGACTGGTTTGCAGTGATGGCTGGGATACCTCCAGAGCGGAAATACAACAGTGTCTTGTTTGGAGGTAGGGAAACTGAACAAACCAGCTAACAGCCAAAAAACAATGTTCTTTCCAAGTTATTTGCAATGTTGATGTGAAGAATAACTAGAAATACAAAAATCATGCTTGCCTCTTATTAGTTCTAGATTTAATTAACACAGAAAATGTATCTTAGAGTAGACTATAAATGATTTTGTTTTCACCACACTGATAGCAATGAAGAGTTGGACAGCCCCATCTCTGTCATTTGGAGACACCTAGATAGCCAGGAGGAATGGGATAACAGGAACCTTGTGAAATTCAGTAAGGACAAATTTTAAGCCCTGCCTGTGGGAAAGAGTAGTCCTTGCAATGGTACAGACTGGACACTCACTGGTGGTCCTGGTGAGCAGCAAGCCGAGCATGAGCCAGCCCTGGCAGCAAAGGTGCCAGCAGCTCCTGGGATACATGAACAGAGTCAGAATCAGTGGATTAAGGGAAGTGATCATCTTCCTCTACTCAGCACTAGATAGACCATATCTGAATTGTTACCTTCAGTTTTGGTCCCCAGTACAAGGAAGGGTGTCCATACACTGTGGTGAGTTCAGTGGAGGGCTCTGAATGTGGAGAGTCTGGAGACCTTGGCTGGTCTGCAGTGAATGGCAGCTTTCCAACACCTGTGGGGGGTTATGGAGAGCTAGGATCTTCACTGGGAGAAGGAGAGGCAGCAGGTGTAAGCAGAAGCAGGGGAGGTTCAGACAGGAGATAAGGAGGAACATTTTTCCAATGAGGATGGTCAGTGGAACAGGCTGCCCTGAGCAGTGTCCTTCCTCAGAGATTGTCAAACCCTGACTGGGTAAGGGTTTGACAATCTGCCCTGAGCAATCTGCTCAACCTTACAGCTGACTCTCTGAGCAGGTGGTTGGAGTAAGTGACCTCCAGAACTCCTTTTTAATCTGAATTGTCCTATGATCTTACTCAGTTTGTTCTACAGATTACAAACTGTTACAGAAATACAGGCCTGCTGTTCCTTGTTGTCAGACTGCCAGCTGAGGGTCAGGAGCCTGCTGTGCTGGGCCCTGGCAGTCACAGAAATTACTCTCCCTTCAGAATTGATCTGCACGTGATCAGAGATCAATCAGTAGGGAGCACTGGAAATAGAAACTTGTGAGTTCCAGCCTTGCTTGCCCCTTGGGCAGGTATAATGCAGCACTGCTTCTAAATCTCATTAGTCTCATTAAAAGCAGCAGAGCTGCTGGCTTGCAGGACCCATAAGCATTTTTTATCACTAGGATACTGGTGTGGATGAGCTCCAGCAGGAACAGTGAGGGAAATATGTCATGATACACATCAGAGATTCTTCTGGCTTCTTGCCATCTAGACAGCTCTGACGAAACTGTAATTTAGAGTATGAAGATATGAAGGTGTCTGGGTTAATTGTAATTAGACCCTCTCTACCCTCTGTTTTTAGTGAGCTGAGGCCTCCCCCAGGATAAGCAAAAGGCTTTTAAAATATATCAAATGAAACACAAAACTTAATTAGAATATGTGTGAATGTATTGTTACTATTTAAAGTAGTTTAATTGGATACGTTTAATTTAATAAGAGGCATTAGGAAGTTTATAAGCCATTTTCCTCTTTCCCACCATATCCTTGCAGGCATGTTTTTCTTTCTCTGCTCATTTTTTAGTCAAATTACTGGTTTTGAATGCTAGGAAACAGTTTTCTTTAATGCCTTAGAAGCTGCTTTTCTGCTTTTCTCTAAGGCTTGACCAGAAGCTTCCTACTTCCAACTTCTCACCCACTCAGATTGTTTAGACAAGGGGTGGGAGCTCCCAGTCAAGTCCAACTTGTTGCTTTTCCTTTTACCTGCCGTGTCCTGTACTCTTGGGAGTGCTGTATGGAAAGTTTTATTACAGTTGTGATGTTAAGCAGAGGCTGCTGAGGCCTTCCTGCAGCCTGGATTCCTTCACTGCCCTCGTCTGCCACACAGAGCATAGGATTGGGAAGGTGCTTGCAAGATCCTCTTGTTGCTTCTCCCAGTGCCAGCCATATTTTTCATTTTTGATTAGACTGCAAGCTCTTCAAGGCAGAAACTTCTCTGGCCATGTAAGGGCCCTGAGGGCACCAATACTTAGTTGCTGTGACCAGTCATCATTCACACGTTTTCTGTCCAGTGATTCAGGAGCTGTATTTCAGGCTTTGTCTCCAGGGCTGTCTCTGTCCCCATCTCTTGGATGGGTGTCAGACCTACACTGGAGGTGTCTTGTCTCCCAACCTACATCACAGTGTTGTTTCCACTCCTTTCTCTGCCCCTGACTCCTGCTGGGCCAGACTGGGCCCCCTGGAAGGATGTATTGCCTTGTGTGGGACTGTCAGTGGGCCCTGTTGGCATCACCTGCTCTGCCCAGCCCATCCGGTCGTGGGGCACCCAAGCTGGTGAGGGCACTGCCAATGCTGTGGTCACCCTCAGCTCCCAGCTCCTTCCCCCATGTGGAGGAGCCCTGGTTTTGCTGCATGTTGGCTTGGAAAATATTTGGCATGAAAGGGTGTTTTTAGAGCACTAGAAACACAACGAAGGTAACTGTGTGTCATAAACCGTCAGTGTAAAATTCTGTAAGATTTTTTACGCAGTTTTTCTGAGCTATGAGTTATCACAAGCAGCTCTTCTCGACAAGGTGTTCAGTATCCATATTCTGCCTTCCTCAAAGTTGATGGGAGCAGAACTTCTAGTCTGTCTCTCCTCTGCCTTTTAAAGCTTTGATAGGTGAAGGATCTGAAACATATAACCCAGTTTTTCCTTTAGAGAAAAGCTGTGACAGCAAAGCATCTTGTGCCTGCTTGTTGAGAGTGTAGTGCAAATTAGTAAGTCTGTGAAGCTAGAAATGGCAAGAGAAAAGAGGAATTAAAGATCACAGAAGTGGGAGGCAGATTTCAAAAGACTCTTGGAGTCAGTTGGAATCACTCCTGCCTCTTAGGGTGCCTCACTAACAACAGTGCTTAAGTCGTCTTCTTTCCATGTTAAAAGGGAAAGAAAAACTAATTAAGTGTGACAGAATCAGGTTCAAACAATCAAAAAAAGTCTTAAAAGAACCATGACAGTTAAAGACTGTGTTATCGCTGCTTTAAAAACATAAAATGTATGTAGTCAGCAGGGAAACACTGGAGAATCATCATTCCATAATAACCAGTGAGTTTCAAACCCTTTTTCACCAGTGAAGTAACCAGGAAGTCATCTAGTTTATGCCTGTTACTCTGCTCTGGCTGTGCATCTGGTCTGTCTGTATTTGCTGGCTCAGTTAAGTAACAATGCAAGGTTGGTGTTCTGAAAGTGGCATGGTTTCAGAGACAAGGCTGTTCTTCATAGCTGCTATTTTACATTTAATCCCAAGTTTTTATCACACATGGTGATAAAAACTCAAACAGCTTGACTGTCTTTGTATTTAAGATGAAGGCAGCAAGCCTAATGAACCATATCTTTTTTATTTATTTTTTTTTATTTTTATTTTTTTTAGGTCTGATTGGCTCAATCTTTTCCCTCCTGCAGTTTTTCTCCTCTCCCCTCACCGGTGCTGTGTCAGACCACTGGGGCAGAAGGCCTGTCATCCTGATGACAGTGGTATGTGTCACATGCTGGTGTTAATCATGGCATCTCAATATACAGTGGAAGGCACCAAGATCTTGTGCTTAGCACAGAAACTGAATTGTGTGTGAATTGTGACAGTCACAGTTCAGCTCTAAAACTGAATTTTCTAGATCTGCTGGCTGTTGATTTTTTCTTGCCAAGTCACTTGGCCACACTTCCAAGTGTGAATGCTTCAACTGAACTTCCCAGAACTGTACATAGAAGACACCAAAGGATTGATCTGTTTTTGTCATTTTCCAAAATCTGTTTCCCCTGTGAATGGGAGAATGACTTCAGATGCTCTGTTGACAAATGTTAGACTTAACTCCTATGTATTTTAGTTCAACAAGTGATTAATGAGGGCTGATCACTTCATGACCTGTTCCACAGGGCCTGGGAATTGTTGGTTAGGAATTTCTCTATAACACTGCAAAATGAATTTCTTACGAACATGAACATTCTCCTTATTTTGAACTCAGATTTTTCTTGAATTTGGAAACCAATGGAGTGGGATGTACAAAAATGCTTCGTACCCAGGACTGGTTTAACTTCCACAGAATTTTGCTCTTCTAATTTTGTTAGAAATACCACAGTTATATGTAGCTTGTGTGGACTTGTTTCTACTTCTTTTATATTGCTGTTCAAGACATAGTGCAGTGTCAATTTATTCAGCCATTTCTGTTATGTGGGGTTTGGAGCAGCCATTGAAAACAAACAAAAAATGTAAATGTTTAGCTGAGAAATCGGCAGAAATTACAACAACTTTGCATTGCTTTATAAAGAACCCTTTCTTGCTTCTGCAGATGGGTTTGATAGCATCATACTCACTCTGGGCTGCCTCTCGGACTTTTGGCGTTTTTCTTCTCTCCAGGATCATAGGTGGAATAAGCAAAGGGAATGTCAGCCTCTCCACAGCTATAATTGCTGACTTGCATTCTCCAAAAGCACGGAGCAAGGGCATGGTGAGTTACACTTGTGGGGCACGCGTTTAGTTTTAATAGGCAACTTCTAATTGATTTTGGGTGCTCAGTATGTCTTCCTCAGGTGTGTATTTACTGATTAAGTGAAAACATGACTTTACATTCTACCTTGCTTCTGGAAAGGTGCCAGGTCATATTCCTGGGAGCTCTTGGACTTTTGCCAACAGCCTTCACCTGCAACACAGGTGAAACAAGATGCTGTAGAGATGGGAAAACTATCTTGTTTCAGTGTTAGAACTGTTACTCCTGCTGGTAATTTTAATTCTGATTATAATAGCTTAGAAATCAGAAGATCTTATGGCCCAGTTTGGGCAGCTGGAAGCCAGTTACAGGCAACCCCTTTTCCTCATCTTCCCAAGCTGTGGAAATGCAGCAGCACAGCACAGAGTGCTCCTGGCTTCTCTGCACACTGTGCTGGCTTCAGGATCTGAGCTCAGTGGGTAAAGGATGTGACATTTGGCTGACTGAGAAGTATGAGCAGCTGCCCTATCCACTTCCAGAAGGCAGTGGCCCAGATGGAAACACCCTGCAGGCTGAACTTGGCCTGTGAATTACCAGATATATCTCTTATCCTATAAAAACCTGAGAGGCCCAGACTTCTCTTAACAGATTGTTATAAACCACTACAGAGGTTTCTTGGGAGGGGAAAGCTTTAGATTTCACTGTGATAACTAATGAATTTTCCAAGCAAATTATTATAATGCTGGTGAGCTAAAATGCATTTTTATTTGTGGAGAGAGGTAGCCTTACAGCACTAGTAAATAAAATGGGTCAGGGCCTATTTTTAGGGCCTGAGAGTAAGTCACTTAGTGCAGCATGGCTCACATCCATGTGGCTTATATTCTTTTCTATTCCAAAGCAAAGTAGGCATGTTCATTCTGCTTTCTGGGAGGCAAACAGCATCTGACTGAAGCTATTCCCAAACAGTGATGGACTACTGCCTGTTCCTGCCACTTCCCTGACTGGACAGAAAACAAAATTGCTTATTTGGAAACAGCAGGGTTTCCACACTTCATGCTCTTTGCTGTGCATTCCCTGCGTCCTCAGGGTGATTGGGTTCTGTACCTGGTTAATCCAAATACTTTCAGAACCTGAAAGAAACGATGTCTTAAATTCTCTGTCTGTGTTCACTTTATCCCTGCAGGCCATGATTGGTGTTGCTTTCTCCCTGGGCTTCACCCTGGGCCCCATGATGGGTGCTTACCTTGCCATGCAGACAGAGAAAGGAGAAGTCTTCTACCTTCGTGCAGCATTGTCAGCACTCGTGTTTTCTGTGGCTGATTTAATTTTCATCTTCCTCTTCCTTCCAGAGACGCTTCCCAAGGAAAGACGGGTAAATGGACGAGCAGTCTCAAGATCTGTGTTTTCTGTAAAAACAGGATTTGAGAATTGTTGAAATACTGGAAACAGCAAAGACCAGGCTTAGCCAGTGTCTCAGAAATTTACCTCATTCCTGGTATTAGGATTATTATTAAGGCTGGTGTCAAAGGAGTTGTATGATCATAGAATATTTTGGGTTGGGAGGGACCCTAAAGATCACCTATTTCCAACCCCCCTGCCACAGGCAGGGACACCTTCCACTAAACCAGATTGATCAAAACTTCATCCAACTTAACCTTGAACACTTACAGGGATGGTCCCATCTCCTAGCCCAGGGTAATAGAAGATCTTTATAGTTAACATGACTGCTTCATTGCTGGTTTTGGTGTGTCCCATTAGGTTTAAATTTCTCAGTGTGTCACATTAGGTTTAAATTTCTCAAAACCTAATGTGAACATGGGAGGGAGACTGTGAAATTTAAACTTTGACCACAAGGATTCCTTGGGGAAGAATTTGAGTGAATCATAAAAGTAAAAGCATCAGAGACTGGATTTTCTTTCATTTAACCAGTGGATGTCAGAAACTTTCTTAACTATTTTCTTGTATTTGCTTGAATATTTTGAATACTAAAATAGAAAATTACTTTTTTCTGAGCTGTTCTGTCTTCTACAGATAGAAAATACTTACATGTGCTAAAATTCAGTGACTGATTGGATTTGTGGGGCTGAACATTTATTAACATTAGGATTTAGTATTGTGATTGGACACTGTCCCAGGTATGTCTGATTAAAAGTCTCTTAGAACAGTCTCCTTTGTAGAGTGAGAGAGGTGGAATTCAGCCCTGGGTATCTGCACTTGATTTGAGGCTTTCACTGGATTGGGTCTTTGCTGTGATCCCTGGTTTCTAGGCAGCACTCAGTTTTTGGAGCATGCTTGGTCTCTGGATAGCCAAACCCACTTGACAGAGAATTGTTCAGGAAACTTTTATCTGCAGTGATCCTACCAGGGCAAAACTTGGCACCTTCCCTGAGTGTTTCCCAGCAGGTTGTGTCCCATGTGAAATCTGTTGCTCACACTATATTCCCAAGCACTACAGCTGTGTTATTTTCTTTTAACAATTCTTCCACATGTGATCTGTTCCTCTTTCCTATTTGGCTGTTTCTAAGCCTTCCAGATAAAATCCTGTTCTTAGTTGGAGCTGCACACTCTGGGAAGGTGGTGACATAGGGAAGTGCTGCAGGGTGAATCTGTATCCTATAAACAATTCCTCCTTTGCTGCAGAGTGATTCATTGGTTTCAGTGCCTTTTAGGATCACGTTGTGACTGAATGATCCCTCCCCCTTTTATTATCCTCTTGAAAGTTCTGGTCAGCTGGTGTGTGTTAGCCAACGTCGCTGAATTTTGGTGAGGAAAGGAGCTCTCTGTCACTGCTTTTTGGGGCTCTGCCCTGTACAGCAGTGGGTGCTGCAGTGAGGTGCTGCTCAGGGCCAGGTCCCAGTCACACAAAGTACAGAAAGTGTTTGGCTGCTCATGAGAGGTGCTTTGGGCTTCTTGTGGTTGGTGTCAGTGTGCTGTCAGCCTCCATCTGGCCATGTGATCCATGTGTTCAGCACATTTGTAATTTCAGTTATTAGGCTGCTCTGCTCTCTTCTTTGGTAATTCCTCCCCCTTTCTGAGTGGGAGTGAGCAGTTTTCTTGGCCTGTGGATGACAGAGGAAAGGCAGGTATGTTGGCTGCCTTTCTGGAACTTGGCAGGGCTGAGCTGGAGCAGGTGCTCCTGCAAATAGGAATATGTTGGAAGGACAAAGCTGTAAAAAGAGGGGAAATCATCATGATAAATGGGCAGGAGGATGTGCCAGTGGGATCAGACATCTGTTTCCTTGAAGTTTGCTGTGTTCTCATTATACCCTTGTTTCTCTATCAGTCTGCTTTTCACAGAGAGAGTGTTTCACATTGATTCGTGTTGGAATTAACTTCTAGGAAGGGAAAATGGAGTGGGACAGGAAACAAGGATTTTCATCCAAAGAGAACAACATTTTTACTCTCTTCCTTCCTCTTATCAACTGTTCCACGAATTGATCAGGTGAAGAGAGTCAGACACTGGCCTTATGGTAGGCAAAACAACTCCTGCTGTGACCTGACTGGGAGAAGGAAAGAATAGGAAGGTCTCTGGTGGAATCTGTCCCCTTTAAGAGCTTTAGAGTTAGTTTTTAGCTAAGCTAACCATGAGCAAGGCTGCCTAGTTGGAGGGTGAGTCTTACAACTGTTTTTTTTCTGGACTGTGTGTAGAGCTATGCAGTATCAGTAGCAGACTTGTGGAAAGACAAAGCTGTTCTCTGTGCACACTAAACACATCTGGTTTGGAAGGTAAGGCTGCAGCTTGGCAGGCCCAGGCTGCATTCCTGATGTGGACTGCCTCTGCCTTCCAGACATGTTACTGAGTCTCTCTGCATTAGAGGAAAACAGAATAAGCAAAGACACTCTGAAAAATGCCTGCAATTCAAGGTGACTTTTGGGGTGATCATGAAGTAAAATTGAGCAATTATGGAATAATGAATCATAGGCGTTGAAATTAAATACAAGTTAGATGTTGCAGGGTTTGAACCTGTGAAGAAACTAAACTTCATGCAGCTGCTGACATTAACTGAAATTGGTAGTGTGTACTTTTTGGGGGATGGTGAAACTCTTTAGCCAGCTTTAGGACAATGTTTTCATTATGAATCAGGAGATGCAATCATTTCTAGACCAGTGTTTCTATGGCAAATATAGGAGAAATTGAAAAAAAATTATGTGCACACACACAAACACACCTACATGAAAAAATCTGATAGGTATATATATTTCATTAAACACTTTAAGATTTTAAACATGTGCAATTACAATGTATTGTAATTGGACCAAACTAAAATCAGCCTTGTGCAGAGGTACTTGGCATCCCGTCTGACATGGATAATAATTCAGAACAGGTACAAGCCAGAGGGTATTTTTACCCTGCTTGTGCCCAGATTCTGTGTGCTGTAGTGCAAGCCCCATCGTGCAAACCAGCACATGCAGGAACTGGGGATTGTCACAGGGCAGCTTCAGGAAATCCTCTTAGACTTCTCAGCAGGGTGAGCAAACTTCTTGGGTGTGTGTGTTTGCTGTCTGCAGTAAATGCAGTGGGAGGGAGGATTGATTTCCCAGTGTGTTCTGTGTGAATCAGCAGCTCCATGGCTTCAGACCAGCCCAGTCTATTGAACTGGCTGCTGCTGTGAGACCAATGGGCTCCAGATTCTGCTCTCAGTACTCAGAGGCTCTGAGTATCAAAACGAGGCAGGGGTCATGTCAATACCACATTGAAGGGTGATTTGTTTACAGCTTCATTAAATCCAACCCATAATGAGTCCCCAGGTCATGCACTGAGATTAAATCCCACTGATAATCTGACCTTTAATCTCTGCCCTCAAAGGGACAGTAGTTCCCTCCCTCCCTATCTGGGAAGAGAGGAAAGCTCATCAAATAAAGCCTGTGCAGTGCTTTGAAGGTGTGAATTACTACGTGTGGTTATTCAGGATTCTTGAGTGTCTTATCTTTCCCTGTGACAGTTGTGTTAAGTGACAGGCTAAATTCTACTCAAGAAAATATTGTTTCCCTAATAATGCAGGGAATTTGATTTCTAATAATTTAGTCATTATTTCTGTTGTGTTTTCTTTAATTGTCTATACTTTAGAATTTTAAAAAACCTAAAGCAAATAAAAATGTAAATTATCTATAGATGGAAGAATAAGCATAAGATGGAAAAATAAATGCCTGTGGGTAAGGAGCAGGGAGTGCCACTAGGTGGCTAATTAGGTTGAGATGTACACAGTACAAGGCCCAGAAGTGTTACAAAATAAATCTTCCTCTTTGAAAAGCCACCCATTGTGGCTGGGCAGAATCTCCTTGGAAATTTCTCTAAAACATCTCCAAAGAATCACTGTAAAAATTATATTTTCCTTCTGTTCCCCAGGAGGTGTCACTGGCTGGCTAAAATAGTGACCAGTACCAAACCAGACCAGTGTTTGATGTGCTGCACATACTGGTCTCAGATTTGTAGCACAAGAGCAAATCCTCAGCTTCCTGTGAGCTTGCAGGCAGACTGTTTTCCCAATAAATATTCTCATGATGGTGCAAAAGATGAACCAAATAAATCCACCTTCAAGGCTGTGGAGAATGAGCCACTTCTGCTTTGTAAGAACCCAAAGAAGAATTTTTGTCTTCAGTGAAAGGTGCTGTCAGTGCTCTACCTTTCAGTTGCAGTTGTTGGCGCCAGTTCTGAGTTCAGAACGTCTGGGTTGTTATTGGGGCCCACTCAAATCCCAGTGCCAGATGCCTTGTTTCATCTCAGATGATTTGTGTAGGTGTAGAGGCACATTTGGTGGTTAATGTCAGTTCCTAACAGTGGTTATTACTTAGGGCTTTAAATAAACCTCCTTCTGTCTTTGATCAGGTCCCTTCTGTGACATCTGGATTTCAGGCAGCAGTTGACTTGCTCAGTCCTTTGGCTTTATTTCAGTTCTCTGCAGTCACCCGAGGAAGGGAATCCCCTTCAGAGCAGAGTAAGTGTCAGATGGCTTTTTACAGTAACACTCTGTCTTTTTGTGTGTGGCATTGGTCTCTAAGAAAAAACTACTCAAACCATTCCAGAAGCAGGACTCTGTTCACTCATTTAAAACACACCTTAATAACTTATGAAAAGCCCATTGGAAGTTCCATTGCACCTTGGTCCTTTTATTCCCAGGAAAAGGTTTTGAAGATGAGTATTTTGAAGATTTTTGACTTGTGTTTTCCTCAGCCATTGGCTGCAATGAGTGAAGTGATTTAAAGATAGATCAAGGCATGAGCAAGGGAGATGTGAGTTTGCTTATTCAAGCTGCAAACCAGGAACTTGAGACTGGAATTTTACTTCTCAATTCATGACTTGGAGATGTAGGATTCTCTACACTCTGTAGGACTCATTTTGTGGCATGTCTTGTATGGATATTTAAAATTAGCATCTGAGGTGAGAACATTTCCCTGTACCATTGATAAACGCTGCTCTTCTACTGTGGTTTTATTGTCAAGCTTTGCTTGGAAAACACCACCATGTTTCTCTCCCCACCTCCCACCCCCTTGTTTGGGTTTTTTGTTTTTTCAGATCTTCAGAATCTCAAAATTTTGGGCCTGGCCTACTTCCTGTACCTCTTCCTGTTTTCTGGCTTGGAGTATACACTGAGTTTTCTCACTCACCAGAGATTCCACTTCAGCAGGTATTGCAATAAATGTTGTGTATTTTGACTAGGATATTTTCCAAAATCTTGATTTAAGGTCTCTGTGTATTTTCAAGAGAGGCTTTCTGACATTAGTAAAGCCACTCAGTAGAGCCCCCCGTGCATTCAGTGATATTTGGGCTTTGTGAGAAGAATTCAGAAAATACAGGCACAATGTTTATCATGAAAGGAAGTACTCAATCTACAGCTTCTAAAAGCTAGGGAATGCACATACCCAAGATTAAATTAAAGCTCCTGAAATAGGTATAGCTGTGCTAGTTGTGCTGATTAGTAAAACCTATTCTTGCTCAGAAGAGCTTTTGGGTATCAGGACAAATCACGAAGCTCAAAGAGGCAAAGGATGGGGGATATCTGTGTGATGATATTTGCTCATCAGCGAGTTCTGCGTGGCATATGGTGTGCAGTCATGTCACAGAGCCCAGTTTCCTGTAGTCAACCACCAAAGAAGAAAGAGAACAGAATCCACCAACAGCTCAGCTTGAAATATTTTTCCTGCCAGCTCACAGGGAGAATTCCAGCCAGGAATGTGAACGTGCAACTTGATTCCTGTTCATGTCCATCCCTTAGAGTAATTCTCAGGGGGTTGTCTCATCTTTCCCTGTCTGTCTTTCATTACAGTTTGTGGTTTAACTAATCCATGTGTGTCAAGGAGAGGTTTTGTAGTGCACTGAGTTTTGTTGTGTGCTGTGCAGTCAGGGCAGCCCTCAGCAGAGCTGTGTGCCAGCAGTGCAGTCTCTGAGGCAGCAAGCTTGTTGTGGAGGTGAGGCCTTCAGTTGAGAGTATCCACATAATTCAGTCAATAAGAGAGGGAAAAGGGAAAATTGAAGAAAATTGGAGGTTGGAGGGGGTGATGTCTCAGACATCCCAGTGTGACTCTGGATCACCACCACGCTGTGCCTTGCTGACCTCCACCAAACCCTCCAGGAGGTGCTCCTTGGAAACCAGCATCTCCCATGCACGTGGCACAATGTTCACAGCACGGGGCCGTGGATGGGTTGAGTCTTTGTGGGCCACCCCAGGAGCCCTGGCACAGCACGTGCCAGCATTGTCCCATTTACACAATAACACCTCAGAGTTTCCCTTGGCTCTCTGCTGGCCGTGGAGCTGCTGTCAGTGTGCTGGGAGCTCTGCAGGGCTGGGGGAGCCCCAGGGGCTTTTTGTCTCCCTTGCTGAGGGGAGGGTCTAACAGGGTGAGTCCCAGGGCAGAATGCTCCATCCCTAATCTGTTTTTTTGCCTCCCTTCCAGCATGCAGCAGGGCAAGATGTTTTTCTTTATTGGAATAACAATGGCTGTGATCCAGGGAGGCTATGCTCGCCGAATCAAGCCAGGAAATGAAATCAGAGCTGTAAAAAGGGTAAAAAAAAAATAAAATCAATATTTCTTTTTCTTTCCTCCCCACAAATCTGATGTGTTAATTTGCAGTCTGAAGTGCATTGAAGGGTAGTTGGAGGTTATAACTCTATTTATCCAATCAAAAGAAATTTCTATCTTAACTATCCAGCTAAATTACTTCTCAAAACTGGTTGTTGGGCACTTATCTCTCTAACTAAACTTTGGAACATCAGAGCTCTTTCTTTCTTATGATATTAGCAAAAATACTATTGAAACCTTGTGTACTTTGTATGAGAACAGATTGTCCATCTGTGCAAGTTAGGTAAAATATGTGAAGAGTATGCTTTATTTCAGTGATTTCTCTTGCAGTGCAGATATTGAAACTATTAAAGCTGCTTCAGGGCTGATCTCTGACTCTCTTTCTGGGAAGTAATTTTCAATCTGGCTATCTTTGTGCTTGACAGGGGAACCCTAGAGTATATTTCACTGCTGGGCACGGAGAAATAGATTAATTTTCCAATCTTGGGTTTGTGATTATCAGTATTACACGTAAGAAAAGCATGTATCAGTGTTCAGACTGAGGTTTCACTGACAGAAGTGTACATTCCTTGGTTTTGCTTGGCTCTTTCTTCACAGAGTAACTGCAGCTGCTGTGCTGGGATGACAGGGAGCAGCTCCCTGCAGTTTATACAGCTGTGGAGACAGTAGATGTGCTGTGTCCTTTACATTTGTATGTGGAACTAAAGAAAGCACTACCTTGGATCCTTGACAATAGGTTTGCTTGTATTGTTAGAGCCTTGATTAATGTATTTTACATTATTTTGAGGCCAGTGTGATTTCAGTGGTGGCAGGGTGGAAGATTTCCTAACCACTGCATTCCAGTGAATTGACTCAACTTCTCTTAAAGTGATTTCTGCTGGTGAAACAATCCCCACCCTGGTCCCTGGCAGGGGAACGTTGATGTCAGGCTGCTGCTGTCACGTTTTCCTGTGGATGAACATCAGCTGTGCTGCTTCACCTTCCACACCAGCTTCCCTCCTGTGCTCTGCCAGCCTGCTGTGTTTGCTGGCACTGCCCTGCCCTTTGCACCTCTCATTTTTACAGTCCTTCCTCAGCCCTGCACTCCTCAAACACTCCTTTCCTGGGCTGGCTCCTCATGAGCAGCCGTGTCCTCTGCAGAGACCCCCAGCCCTGGGGCACTCTTCTCCAGGGATGCCCAAGGGTGTCCTGGCAGTTCCCCCTTTTGCTGAAGCTGTTCTGGCAGTTTGTGAATCTGCACCGTATGGAAACGTGGCCTCTCTTAGCACAGTGGTTACAGTATGAGTTACAGGTCATTTGTCTCTGAATCCTCAAAATGAGGCACTCAGTGGCAGTGAATACTCTGCTTTATAACACACAGAGCAGATCTGATCTGTCATTTCTGCAGGAGCTCTGTGAGCGAGGGGGACATCACAGCAGAATGGAAGTCCAGCTCTTGGAGGAGATTAGGAATGCTTTTTTATTTTTGGGGTTTGAATTTTAGATGCACCCTCTCCCCGCTTTTTTCCTCTTGGCTACAGAAGTCTGAAAACTAAAGATAAAATCAGCCAATAACGCTCAGAAAAGCAGAGGAGCTGTAGTCCTGCTGCTGCACACAAGCTTTTTCTTCTTTTGTGCCAGCTCAGGAGATGAAGAGTTAAAGCCAGATTTCTGTCCAGATCAACACAGAACAAGAGAAAAAATCCCTCCAAAACGACTGATATGTAGAGAGTACTTGCATGTGGTGTGCAATCATGTGATAGTGAGGGGGAACAGAAAGGTTCGTTGTGCTGGTGTGTGGCCATCCAGGTGACTTTGAAATGTCTGCTTGGATAGAAATGGCTTTCTGCTTCCAAGTCGTGTGCTGTCCCAGCCCCGGAAGGGAACTGGCAGGACACCTGGAGTGAGGCTTTAACAAGCGCGGCTCAGATGTAACCGTGTGACTCATTGCTTTTGCAGGCTATTATGTTGCTGATTCCAGCGTTTTTGTTAATTGGATGGGCTGCAAATGTGACCGTGCTGAGTGCGGGACTGTTGCTGTACTCCTTCGGTGAGCTGTTCAAATGGCACGGCAAGCGAAGCGCGAATGATTTTAATTCGTTTATTTATTTACACTGTTAAAAAAAAAAAAGAGATGCATTTCTAATTTCAAACTACAGGTAACAGAAAGTTGACGCTTGGGTTTATGAAATATGAACAAAACGCTGTCTGGGTTTTTTTCTGATGCTGTTTGTATCACAGGAAGTTGTCATGGTGGTATTTGGAAGCATCCCCATTGCTCCTGTTGTTCTCACTGTAGAGCTCTTGAGGATGTTGTTTTTTTTTTTTACCCCCTCTTGGCAGACCTAGAAGCAAAGTATTCACTAAATAGCTCAGCTCAGGAGAAAAGTGAGACATCAAATCTCTGTACATGAGTGGTGCTGTGTTATTTCTTATGCTGGAGCCCTGCACACTCTGAGGGTGTTCAGACCAAGTGGGAGTGAGGATCAGATGTTTTCAGTGATTACATAAATTCTGTTCTGCCAACCTAAGCTGTTGTTCAGGGAAACAGTCATGAAGTTGGGTCTATCTATTGGATGTCTAAAAACAGATTTCAGGTATTACCAATGTAGAGCTAAGCAGCTCCATCTATGACTTACTACACAAGTAGACTTCTCTTTTGCATGGTACAGCTGGCTTCAGGAGTAAACTGTAAAACACAAAATGCACCTAATATTTGTCTGGGGCCAGCTCTGTATTTGACAGGTGAGGAGTGAGAGGGGGTGTTCATTATGTTTAACCACATTTGAGTCTTCCCTGGCCCCTTCCTGTGCAGACGCCTCCATCTCTTCCCAGTTAAGCCACCTAGAAATGCCCCTGGGGGTGTTCTCTTCCTGTTCTCTTCCTCCCTCTGCCCAGCAGTTGGGGCACCTGCAGTTAAAGCAACCTTGATCATTCCTACTCTCCCCTTTCCCTTCCCTTCCCTTCCCTTCCCTTCCCTTCCCTTCCCTTCCCTTCCCTTCCCTTCCCTATTTTTGTCCATTCTTCCTTGGCAGAAAAGGCCCCTGTTTCAGTAAGAGGGCAGTGATTGCTGAACAACTCGTGGCTTTTGTGTCCAAAAATATTGTAACCTTTTCTTCTTGGATGTGACTGTCTTCTTTCCCAAGAGAGCCTGTACCTGCCTCTCCTCCCCGTGTCCAGTGGCCTGCCTGCACAGGGACAGTGTCACTCTGGGTACAGCCACCTCATTGTCTGTTTGGAACAGAGCATTCCCTGCTCCACCTGATGAGAGCACAGTGATCTGGAAAGCTGCCAGCTGGCTGATTGCCCTGTCCATCCCTGTCCATCCCTGTCCCCTGGGCTCAGGGAATGAGGGATGCTAATGTGAAACATCTGCTTGGAGCACTCACAGCTCTGGGCTCTTCCTGCAGATTGGCTTGGGGGATGTTCCCATCATTGGACTGGATTAAACCTGGAGTGCCCAGAGCTCAGCATATTGCTCTGCAGTAGTAACGAGTTTGGGCCACATGTTTGTCACTGTTCTCTTGTCTGTTCTGAGCTCTGCTGATCACTGACAGTCTGTTCTGTGGATTTTTCCAGCTGCAGCCATTGTTATCCCGTGTTTGTCAGCAGTGGTGTCAGGCTATGGTGAGTGTCCTTCCTGCTCTGGCCAGCTGCCCTTGGCCACACCACTGACCTTTGTATTCACTTGGCTCAAATTACACAGAGCTGACCTTGGGTTGAGCAAAGCATCAACAGCAACGGTTGTGGATCCATCTGGGGCCCTGCTGCAGGGAAGCACAGGGAACCACCCCATGGCTCGTACCTGATACTTCCTGATACTTCCAGCACTAGCAGCAGTGACCTGCTCAGAGTGACCATGAGGATCACACTTGAATTTTGTGCTGTGTAACACAGTTCGGTCCATTGGATGGGGAAACTGCAGCAATCTCATTGCTGGTGGTGATGAAGATGAGAAGCAGGCAAAGGCCACAAACAGCACTGAGGAAGGAACAGAGTGGGCTCTCTGAAAAGGATACCAGCCATCCCTGCCAACAGTGAAATAATTCCTTGCTGATTCCTTAGAAAAGACCTTCTGAGGACCCTCTGGCACCGGTTGCTACGTAACCTTGTAAAGCAGATGTAGCTGTGGTGCCACAGCTTTGGGTCAGCTGAGTGCCAGGACTGCAGTGCTTGCTGAGGTGGAAAAGCAAGGTTTTGCTCATTAATGTCATTTTAATGTTGCTCTTATCTAACTTGCATCCACAGTTCTGTGTTTACTGTACACCTGGGCCTTCTCAGAAAATCTTGTGTACAATGTGAAGCTTTTGTTTTGGATTGGCTCGGGTGTTTTTGGGAGGTGCAGAACATGCACTCCACATTGTCCCAGTCAAGCACTCAGGTCAGGCCCTGGTGTTGATGCAGTGGAGCAGCTGTGAGGGCCTTGCTGGAGGGCAGGCATAGATTGGGGACTGGCTGAGGAATGATGGGAGGGGAAGCTGCAGGTGGGAAATAGCCCAAAGAACAAGGCCCAAACCCCACTCGGTATCACTCTGCTTGCACAGGCACTGCCGGCCAGAAGGGACGAGTCATGGGCATCCTGCGGAGCCTGGGCGCCCTGGCCAGAGCCCTGGGACCCATCCTGGCAGCTGCAGGTGAGTGTGGCCTCGGGCTCCTTCCTCTCCTGGGCACCACACAACCCAGGTGCACCAGAAGGGGCACAGGTACCCCTGCATGGGGTCAGAGCCCCTGAGCATTTTAGGGTAAAGGGACAAAGGGGAAGCAGCCTCAGAGCTTGAACTTGGGCTGTTTACACCCAAGCAAAGCAGAACCTGTTTCCTGAGTGCAGCCACGTGCCAAGCTCCTGGTCCCCTCTGGCTCAGCCACGGGGGCAGTAGTTCTGCTCAGCTGTGCAGGTTCTGTGTGAGCATGGAGGGCATTCACACATGTGCAAGGACAAGCACAGTAACAAGATCAATCCTCTTTCTTTTGCAGTTTACTGGCTGGCTGGGGCAGAGATTTGCTTCACTATCTGTGGAGCTTTTTTCCTTGTCCCCTTGGCTCTACTCAGGTCTATAAAACAGCAGACAAAGGAGGAGTAGGAAGGAACCACAAAACCATCACCTGCTCCCAACAACCTCTGCAAGACCTGACTCTGGGCACCTGGCTCTGCTGAGCAAATAGGAAGATTCTGATCTTCTGGAAGGAGCTACACGATGACCATTTGCAGCAACAACACACAGCAGTTATGGTTAAGGTGCTTCCCAGCCAGCTGGGTTAGCTTTGCAAATAGAAGAACACCAACCAAACAAAAACAGACCCCCAGCCCCCCCCCAAAGAGTCCAGTGAGGCATTAAGAGCAGCGGAGAAGCAGAGACAGCACAACAGCAGCAGGCCTGGAGCATTCCTCACCCACCAGGTGCTGTTGCACTCAGGGCTCTGCTCCTTGCCCTGAGCCTCTGCAGGGGCTGGGTTGGCACAGCACAAACCCTCAGGACCGTTCTGGTGGGGTTTCTGTACAAGTGGTACAGAGCTCTGCAGATGCTGCATCCACACCTGCAATGGTGATGGTCAATGACAAGCAGAAGCACACTAGGGCTGCCTGGTACTTTGGCACTGGTACTTTGTTTTTAATACACAATTAAATTTGGAGAGATGTTTTATATTTCTAATACTGTGTGATGTTTTTGATGATCAAGCCCTGTTCTTTTTGCATTACAATAAATGGTTACATTGAAGAGTCCTGTGGTCAGTTCATTACAGTTGTTGCACCCCTCAGAACTGAACATCCCTGTCTGGCTGAGCCAAAAAGGGGCCAGAATTTTACCCAAGGTGCCAAAGGCCTCCTTGAGGGAGCCAGCCATGGATGACAGCACCATGCTGAGCCCAGATAATGGAGGGGGGGAAGGAACCTCCACCAGGCTCTGCCCACAGCTGAGCTGGGAATCTCTGGGAAAGGAGCCCTGCAGTAGCCAATTTGAGTATTTTCTGAGAATGCAAGACATCATTAATCAACACATTAATCATTAAAAGAAAACTAAGCAAATGAGGCTACAGAATAAACGTGTACAAGTTTTGAAAGCAGAGCATTATTTTTTTTCAAGAGTTTTATTTGTGAATAGAACTTAATGATACAAGAAAGAAAGAAAAATACAGGACTTTATTCTGCCCCAAAGTGTAACCATACCATACATGACTACATTTCATATTGTAATACAAAGAACTAAAAGAACAAACTACAAAACTAGAAATTAAGAGACATTGCATATGTGGTCAAGATAAATGGAGGGACATCAGTAAAGAACTGAAACATACAGCGATTAGTCATTTAGTTACGACCCTGCAATAAAACACAATTTAGCAAAATAAGTGTTGTTTGCTTCCTAGTGTGCAAGGACATAGAATGTTAGAGCAGAAGCTGAAAGCCATTGGTGCCATGCAGTCCTGCCTGAGCGCTGCTGTCCGGGGGCTCCGGCCCAGTGCCCACCTGCTCTGTCCCACACCGGCCCCGTCACCTTCCCTCGGTCCCAGTGGCCACCCCGAAACCTCTGCTCTCACCTCAACGCTGACAGCTCGATTCCACTTCCAGCTGTTCCCCTTGGCTGCCCGAACGCAGCCCGAGGCGGCGGCACCCCCAAGCCCACACGGGCCGTGCTCCGCCCAGCCCGAGCTGCCTCCAGCCGCTCCACCCGCCCGGCCCTCCGCGCTTGCTGCTGCACGAATGTAAGGCATTAGTTCTCTGCTAGTTTACCAATTGCAACATTTAATATTGTCCTAAAAGGTTACATCCATGGTCTGTAGCGTTACAGACACTTACTGTGAGTCAGTGCGCTGCCCTCACCCCCCAGGGGGTGTTGGGTTTGCTGCTGTTAAACCCGAAATGCAAATTCTGAAAACCAGAACTGGTGACTGCCCCGCCGGCCCCGCGCCGGGGAACAGCGCCCGCTTTCCGGAGGATTCCGCAAGCTTGACCTACCTGATCTTGGACTATTTTACAATTAGTGATAGACAGAAGCATGGCAAGAACTGGAAATAGTGAACTCAGTGGCCAGAGAGTGATTTGCCATGCTGCACATTAAACAAATATATATAGCAAACGGTGAAAATACACCTTCAAGGTTACATGGGTTTTCTGTTACTTGACCGCTGGCAACAACAACAAAAAGTTTTAAAGAAATGCCAGCTTTTGTAAGTGAAAATATAATTACTATAAAACAAGGTGAAATACACAGTGTGATGCATTTACATTTTTATCAGTGGGAAGGAACAAACACAAAAGGCTGCACATGGGGTTCATGCACAGCAAGGTTGCATGTGCAACAAAGGGATTTTTAAGAGGATGAAAAAGACTTTGCTAAGGCCCAAAATACACCTGCCCATGCTCCACATCACCAGCCGAAAAACATCTGAAGTACTTTTACTTCAGTTACTTTTTAACCTTTTCTAACAACCAAATCACCACATGACTCAGCAAGGCAAGAGCAAAGACAGATTTCCCTTAAACTGTAATTCACTAGAAAGAAAAAACCAGGCCAAGATGGGGCTCTTTGAACATACGAGTGGAACACACCACGGACATTTCAGTCCTAGACATCAAAGACTGATTTCACCAGCCAGTTATAAAATAAAACAAAGTGAAAAAACACCTTAATTTTGTAACAACAATGAGAAGGGAGAAAGAGAGGAAGCAATGAGGAACCTCAAAGCTTGGCCAAACCACAACCTGTACTCACATGCTTGCAGAAGTTTACATATCAGCTCAAGAATTCACCCCCCTTGAGAACACCACTGCAAAAGCATGCTCTCTAAAAGTCATAATTTAAGAAATTTACTTGTGACTTGGAACAGAATATTGAAAAAAACACTTCTTGTGGTAAGCAATGGGTGTTTTATTTTTAATTGTGATTTTTTTATATTCTTTTGCAAAGCAGTGCAGGCTTTAAATTAAAAATAGTGAATCAATATCTTCCACATGGAAGTAATTTACATTTGATTACTAACTAGGGATCAGATCTGTGGCAGCTGCTGAACACACAGGATTAGCACCTTTTTGGACATGAGTTTCTGGTTATAACCCTAAACAATCAAGCCATAACTTGAGGGGCTGGTTGGATTAATTGTGGCATTCATTTACATAGTAAGACAAAACACTCAGTACGATCTGGTACATTCTAGTGGTTAATGGATTTTAAAATATGACAGTGTTTCTGCAGTGGGTTGGCCTTTAGGAGTCACTCTTCTTTTTGCTCTTCTTCAGGAAGGAAGGAGTGCGAAACTTCTTTTTCTTTTTCGATGGGGACTTCCCTGGAGATTCATCACTACCTGCATCAGCTGCTGTCCCCTCCTCAGCCGTTGGTGTTGCTGGCTCTTCAGTGGGTTGGGACTGGGGTTCCACTGCAGGTGGTTCCGTTTGGCTTTTGGGCACATCGTGATCACATCTCCCTTCCTCCTTTCCTAAGGGAGGGAAGCCGAGTGCTTCCGAAGGCTCATCGGGGGTGAGATCTGGGAGGGTTTGCTTGAAGGTTGCAGCATCACTGTCATCTCTGTAGGTCTGGTCCTGCCGTGCCTCTGGTGGACGGACAGACAGTGACAGTCAGTTTACAAAAGTGTCCCGGGAGCAGGGCAAGCAAAGCAAATGGATGGTGAGCGCGCTCTAGAAGAAACTAATATATTCACTTTGCACGAAAGCCTTTGTAATAGGGCTGTTCTCCAGCTTTGGGCACAGAAGAAATAAGATATTCCAAAGTTCTGTTTGTTTTTAAGCTTCTTCACACAGAACAGATGAAGCTGAATTGCATCAGCAAGAAAATAACTGTTCAGACCTCACTCCTGTTTTACTTGTGACATTTGCAGGCAACACGATATTTTAGTACAATAAAGCAGGAATTTAACCTACAGTTTTCATTGGCACTGAGTAGAGCATTTTGCAATTCCATACCTTTATTCTTATTTCTTTCGGAGAGGTAAAACTAATTGCTGATTTGCAGTGATCCCAGACACGCAAATCCATTAATTTCTGAATTGTTGTTGTTGCCAATCTACGAACCCAGTGAAGGGATTTTCATAATATTCTTCCACGAGACCTAATTGATGTTGCTTCAAAATATAATTTCCTATCACAAAGGCTTCACTTTTTTTTGGCAAGATATGAGTACATATTATGGATTCCTAAGAGTAAAATCCATGTAGTTTATCAAATTAAATGAGCTCAGCAGGTTATGCAATACAGCTTGTTTTATTTATTGTATGTAATGTCAGCAGCAAACTCACCCTGTAAAAGTGAACACCAAGAGTCCAGCGGTAGCTGTGTGTCCAAAGGGAACTGAACCACTCCTCCCTCACTGCCACACCGTCCCCACTCACCGCTGTGCCTTAGGGCTGTTCTGTCTAAGGCTCCTCTCTGTGCACGCTCCAAGGAGCCCTTGGCAGTCCCTGCAATGCTCTCCGTGCACGGCGGCCCAGCAGTGTCCTGTTAGCTGGGCCACATCTATCCCCACTGATGTTACGTAAGGAGGAATTGAGAGCAAAATCCAGGCCGTGCTCATTGTGAAGCACAAATGAAAGGCAACTATTTTTTTCCTCCTTTCAAGATCTTGTTTGTTTTAATTTGAAAAGACCGAAGGCTTTCACAAGAATTTACAGAAAATACTTGATACTTTCACATTTTTCCTATAAAATGACAGCGTTCTTTTTACTTCTGCCAGATGGGATTAATAATTCTCTGATATATTTTAGAGAGCTCTGTTCTGTGAATACCTGCTAGGAAACAAACATGTTTTGCCTAGAGCACCGTGAACTTCTAATAGGTTAAAAAAAACACCACACACTAGTATCCAGTGCAAAACACTCAAAATGCACAAGTTAGCAGTTTAAAAGTTAAAATGCAGGCAGGATTTAAATCCGAGCAAAAAAGAGAAAGCAGTTATGTACAGTACAGGTTGCCTCCTGAAGCTGTAGTTTAGCCTGTCTGTGTATGGCAGACACAAGTCCATAAGAAACACCAGTTACACTACCACTACCCTGCTTTTGGATTTGACTTCTCAGGAACTGACTGAAAACATCGGTGAGCTTTGCTCCCTGGGATCCAGGGACAGGATGTGTGGGAGTGGCCAAAGCTGCACCAGGAGAGGTTCAGACTGGACTTTGGGAAGCCAGCCTCTGGAATGTCCTTACTGAGAGGGTGGTCAGACTCTGGAATAGGCTCCCCACTTACTGAGAGCTGGTGAAGGCACCAGGCCTGTCAGTGTTCAGGAGGCATTAGGACAATTAACTTTAACTTTTGGTCAGCCCTGAATTGGGTCAAGCAGTTTGATTAGATGGTCATTGTAGGTCCCTTCCAAGTACAAAATAATATATTCTATTCACTCGTTGGCCCAGTTTTTAGAACAGGCACCACATTGCACTGTCAAGTTTATTTTTTTAAATTAAGTTTAAAAGATAGTTTTGAAGTTTTAAAAGAAGGATTAGAGATTCTTCAAATTAAAGAATAGGAATCTACAGGCAGTCAAAAAGCATTTGCCAGCTGGCCTGAGCACTGAATAAATACAAATGGGTTTATAACTCACTAACCCAGGACTGCCATCCTTCCCAGTTTGACAAGTTCCCATCACCCTTAATAAACAGATTAACATGATGCTGGAATCAAGCAAACATCTGTTTATCTAGTTTGCTAAGGGCAATATTTTACCAGAATTCAGAAGATTTACATATTCCACATTCAATTAAGCCAGCACACAATTTGTAAACGCCCTGCTACTCTATTAGATGGATTTCAGTAACATAACTAGAAAACCTTAAAAATATTTCTTGCTGTAAAACCTATTTACAGTTTAAGAATTTAGCAGTACCTCAACATTTAAAAAGTTTTTAAAAAACAATCGTGTTTACATCCATGCTCTCCCTTTATAAATATAAATATATATGTACATACACTGTGGCTTAAGAGTTCAAAGCATAACATTAATACTGGTATGTGTTTACAATTCACATTATTTACGAAAACAGAGGCTTATGGGGTTTTGGTTTGGTGTTTTTTTTTCAACACAAGTATGTGGACAAACGTACAAACTAGGTTATAACTGAGATAAAAAACACTTGACTGATTTCAGCCACATTAAATAGAAAGAATATGATGAATCAAAGTTGAGAAGAGGTAAGTTGAGAACATTGTCATTCAACACAACCTTCCCCAACCAAAGTCATCATGGTGTGAACTTCCAGTTATTCTCTAAAATAAGCTTTGTATGTTTGTCCTGGAAAATTTCTACAACTAGAAGAGTTTGTCAAACACAATTCCCTGTTTAAAAGAACTTTCGTGTTTTAGAACTTTATCAGTAACATCACAGGTGTCTACAATATAGCTTGACTTTCACACCTATGACAAACAGACTGACTTTTGTATATAACAGGACATACAAACATCCTTATTCCTTTAAAGTATAATCCGAAGGAGCCCTGCAGAGCTAGCCAAAACAGCTGTAGAAGTTGCTGCCACCAAGTACTTGCTGTTATTCCTTGGCTGGAATTTCAATTCCCTACAGTTAACACAAAACATAGGAGTAGTCCCATATCCATTTCCATGCAGAAGTCTGCCAGGTAAATTTAAATCCATGTCAGTGGATTTTGCTCTGGAATAGATTAGGAACTCTTCCGTTCTGTTACCAGGCTCAAGCCGTGTGGGCAGCAGCAAACTGTTGGGGCAAAAACTCCCAGGGCTGTTTCAGCTCCATCTGCCAGGCAACTTCAGACTATTCCTTTTTAAACTGAGGAATTGGACACACAGATATGGAAACACAGAAGGTGACTGTCACAGTCTCTCTCAAAGGGGGAGTGTGCTTTAACATGGGATCTGCAACTGCCTGGAATTACATGAAATTGAGAACTAAAGAAATCAACATCTCAACTGAAAAAGCCTGCTTTTTTTTAAAGAAAAAGCAAAATCAAAGAAAACCTTAGTAAACAAAGATGCAAGAGTGAAGCAAAGCTCAAAAGCAGGTCAGAGTATGGAATGATACTTACTATGGTAACAGGTATTCTTTAGCATATCCATCTCCTGTTTGTAACGCAGCCACAAGAAGAAAAAAGCACAAGTAGAGAATCTATGCATTCATCACAGCCATTGTGTTACGTTCAAAGAATGGTTGCAACCATTCTTGTAGAAAACAGAATGAGATGAAGTAGTGAATGGCAGACTAACAGACAAGTGATGTATCCAATGTACAAGGTAAAGGAAACAAGACAATAATTGGATTACACCTGATCAAGATTATAATTTAATCCTTTTTTACGGAAATTGGCAACTTTAGCAGCCTTGCTCACATTTTAGTTAGAACCATGACATCAGGTAAGCAAATAATCAAATTGAGATTCAAACTGAGTAGGAAAAATATTTACTGAGGTGTAATCCAAGTACAATAATATTTAAGAAATGTGCAATCAGTGAAGAAGATTTACCAAAGCATCTAGATAGGTGTCTGGTTCACCATCAGACACTATTTCATTTATTAAGAGCAATTATCTCAAAGAAAATGTACAAAAAAAGTAGATCAGTTGAGAAACACCAAGAGATGACAAGGCAATTCTGAAGAGATGGAAATTTGTCTTTATATTAATGCACACTTCTTTATTATTGTAAACAAAACTCCTGTTAGACTCACAGCTCAGTGGAGTATCTGGTAGGTAGTACAACAATGAAACACAAGAAGTTATTACTGTTATTAGCTCTAGTTCATGTCCTCCCATGCATCAGTCTCTAGGATGCAGTTACTGCTCCCCCCAGCCCCTGGCAGCAGAACGTACCTTCCTCTATTTTAATCGGTGTGCTGGGAGGAGTGCGAGCTGAACTGGGCTCAGGGGGGCTTTTCTCTTTCTGCGGCCTGCCATCTTCTGAAGGCTCTGCAGGTGCAGGCAGAGAAAAATTAAAAAGGCAAATAAAACTCCTCAGCATGTAAGGAAACAAGTGTTCTTTTGCTCCATGCATGAAAGATACCTATACATTTTTCTGAATCAAAATTCTGCCAGGATATTAAATAATACCAAAACAAGCAAAAGAAAATTAAGCGATAGTTTGACACTAACAAAACTGTTCAAGTCACTGTTGTGCTCTCTAGCTCTTTTTGGAGGTTTGTTTTTTTTTTTCTTTAAGAGGGCATGAATAATGAAATAATTTATTAATTGGTTTATGCTGCTGTTATAAAGAAAACTCGTGAGGAAAAACCACAGGGAAGATATAAACAAATATGGAGGAGGGGATATGCTACAAGGACAACACAAAATAAAACTCTTTTGCTTGCTTTGTATTGCTGAAATTTGGAGTAAACAAAATTGCATCCCAAAAGAAAAGAAGACTGCACAGATAATCAGAAAAACATGCAGTAATTATATGATTCCAAACAGATTTCACAGTGGTTTGAATATTTGTTATTAGTAAGGAGGGGCCCCCTTGCTTCCAGCTTTAAATAGCCCTAGATCCAAAGGAAAACATTAATAGAGTACACCATATATCAGGAACAACACTAAAGCATTGTTCCATCCAGTTCACCTACACAATTAAAGTGAAATCAGTCCCACAGATGAGAGTAAACTGACAGAATCTCCACATGGTGTAGATAAAGAGGTTGTTCCTCGGATTGCAAGCACAGCTGTATCATGTTAGTAATACCTGAGGCCTCAGCCAAAAGGTCAGGATCGGACCTTAATGCTTTGATCACTGCAGTATGAAATTCCTTATGGGAGGACTTCTGCCCATCTGGCTCTTCTCCATTTAGATGTGGGATCATTTGCTGCATGGTCTGACAAGAAACCCATGCAGCAGCAAACCGAATGTTATCTAAAGACTTAGACAGTGATGATACATCATGATCCTGCAAAGTCTTCGTATCTGTTCCTTGAAAGGTGTTTGATCTGCCTTTCAAATCCAGAGATTTTTTATCTGACGTGTTTTGCTCACTGATGATCTGATTTCTAAGCACTGCACTCTGTTCCCCAGCTGGTGTCTGTCTCAGTAATACAGTCTCTCCGTATTTTGATACCTTATCTAAGAAGGATGTGGTATTGTTACTGAGATAATAAAGGTATGCAATTAAACAGCATGACAGCACAGCATCCCACCCCACCCAGTACCTTAGAAACCAAACACAAAGGTTGCCTATATTGTGGTCCCAAAAAGCAGATGCAGGGAACGCACACTGCAAAAGAAACAGCACTTTGGGCTCCTGCATCACTCAAATTCAAAACCTCACACCAGATGAGCATTGTAAGTATAACCCCTTAAAATTATACAACAGTAAAGCAGGAGAACCACTTCAGATGCAGCAACGGCCTCTTCTTATAGCACAAATCTGTCAATTCTAGGATAATTGAAAGAGACCATTTTGGTAGTAGTCCCCCAAGACGTCACATTTCCAAGCAACAATCAATGTTATTCTGTATCTTTTCCACTCAATGTATTTCTCAAATCCACAAATTTCAATGACTTAGAAACCTGCAGTGTTGCTGCTCTAATGCACCACCATTCCCTCACCTTAGCCTAGGCTCCAGGGCCAGGGGAAACAAAGCAGAACAAAACCAGTAATAAAACACCTTTTTGAATGAAGTTTCAAGCTTTCAACTTCCCACCAGCAGGAGTAACTGGCCCTACTGCCCAGTTCGTCTATAGAGACAATTTCAGAGTGAGATCATTTTACAGAACACACTTAAAGCACTTAGATCATGCATTTTATCTCTAATACACTTTTTGAATTTCTAATTCACACTGGAAAAACTGAAACATACAAAAGCTGGGCAATTTATGCTTGGTCTTTGCAGATAACCCACCTTCCAATTACTAAAAAACTTGTTGGTACTACACTCTATTGCAGAAAAAACACACACAGAGAAACCAACCTTCTGGTCCCTTCTGCTTTCTTTCTACTTCTTTGCGATATTCTTCCAGTTCTCGATCAGTGAGTTTATTGAAGGGATTTGGTCCCGTTGTGCTCACTATGACTTTTGGTTGATATTCTTTCTCAATTATTGCCTTTGATGCAGTCACCAGTTCTCCCTGGCAAAAGAAAATTAAGATACATCTGCCATCAAGCAGTAACTTGCAGAACCTTTAGAGGTATAGAGGCTACAAAGCAACCAAAAACAAAACAAAAACATAACCTGGAAAAGGCAACTTTTTCCTCTTTTAGATTTAAAAAAAAAATCTATTACAGATTTTTTTTTAATTTGATACACAGGAGGTTAATATAAAGGAGAAAACAGATCTCCACCAGGGAATATCCACCATCAAGCAGTAAATCAAGCAACAGCCAAACAGTCTAGCTGAATTATAACTGAAGTCACAAAAGTACATCAAGTTTCTTTTTTCTGCCATAAAAGAAACATGATACCAGGACCACCTGCATGGCAGCCTGGGCACAGAATATTCATAAAGAGTCAAGAACTTAGCTCATGGGTATTTTTGTTTCTGTTTTGTTTTCATTTTTTAAATTATTATTATTATTATTTTGCTTTGGGTTTTTGTTTTGCTTTGTATTTTTTTTAATAACAGAAGAGCCATTTCTAGCAGCTACTACATTACACCTAACAGATGTTATAGTAAAAAGCCATCTTGTATATGTTCTGAATACACCAGATTACCAGCTCATTATAAGCCATTTTAAAGTAATTAAAGTTAACTGTAATCTGATACAAGTTAGCATATTTACATCTATAACATTTGTCATATAAGCCAGATAAAAAGTTATACAAATAAAAATATAACGAGCAATTCTAAGTACAGTAACTTCCAGTGGACAAAAGCAGCTGCATCAGAGATTCTCTAACGTTAATTTTTAGTTTTTCTTTTCTAATCCTATAGTAAAGGCTACAGGCACTGGATTTTCATTGTCTCAGAAAATGTATAGAAAATGCTTGCCTGGAGATAGCTGCTCTATCTCTCAAATTACTTTTCTAAGCATTTGACATTTTTTTCCATTGGACATACAGAACTCTGACACTAGTTTGTTAATGACTGATGTGTGACCTGTGCCTCATGTCATGGTAACACCCAAACTGCCCTCATTATCAAAAAGAGGTATTTGAATTCCATTACCCAATAGGTATCGGCTACTGACTGACCCAGGTCATCTCCATATTCGAATGTTGTCCGTACCAGTATTTAAAAGAAAACATTAGAAAGCACAGTTCAAAAATATGCAGTGCCTGAAGAGAGACAAACACTCCATCCTATGTCCACACTTCATGGGCAAGCACAAGTTAGCCACTGTAAAACTGATGAATACAAGTACACGTGCTGGTTTGGATGGCAAGAGCTGCTTTGGACAAGTTATCAGGACCAAAGAGATGACAAAGAAGAAGGTCTGGATGGAAGGAGGACAAGAGCAGTTCTGAAAGACTGATGAGAGACCTCCAGAAATGTGGTCAAGAGCAATCCAGGGAGATACTATGGTTGTTATAACCTATACTGCTTTTAAGGAAGTAAACACCAGCCAGAAGTACCAAAGAAGAAACAGTGTAACAATAAATCTCCACTGTAAGACCCTGAAAGGAACTGCAGGAAAGAAACATTTCTAAAACATTACAGATCACTTCCATTTCTCCATAAATTAAGAGGACATTTCATTTTGTATGCAGAATGTCAGAAGAATGTCAAAAGCATTTTCTCAACTATATCCACGAAGCATTGATTTGATAGTAACAGCTCTTCTCAGAAGATAATGCATAAAAGGGTCAGAGAAGTATCAACCTTTGTACAAATCCTAATTGTTTTGCAGAAAATTCAAAACACCCCTAAAACTACAGGTCTCAGCTTTTAATGATGGCAGAAAACTGATGCCGATGGAAATTTTATATTTCCCTTTCTATCTTTGCCAATATTTCACTAAGTCCATAGTTTAACTGAAACTCAGCATAAGTAGCAGGACCTTGTAAAGCACTGATGTCAGGCAGAATTTCTAGAGTTTTCTGGGATCAAGAGAGGAACAAAACACAGTACCCATTAGTAACCCTGGAATTTCTAAGAATCTTTGAATGTTGCAAGTTAAATCCAGAATCACTGGGTAGAAGAGCTTCTAATGAAACAATGTTACTAAAAGCCTGTTTAATGGTGACAAACAGCATTTAATAGTGACAAACTGTTTGCAGATGCCTGATGCACTTGCATGATGTGTTCTCCTACTTAGGAGACTATCTTGGTTAAATACTGGGAATGAAACAGCAAATCAAGCTTATCACATTTACTAGATTGAAAAAAAAAAATAGAAACCAAAAATACCTCACAAAAAATACCCACAATCAATGCAAACAGTACTTGTACTTCATGAGTAGCTCTGACCCAAGAAAAGCAGCATTAAAAAGATCAGAGGCAACAACGTTGGATCATAAAAGCACAAAAATTATACAAGAGATCAGAAAGGAAAACTTATGATCAGCTGAAAGCTGATTCCAGATTAACACATCCAGTTTTATTCAGTGTCAGTAATACGGAAGCAGTTCAAAGGTCAGCAATGAAAATGATACTGGCAGAGGGCCTGAGTCTATGTGGGAAATAAATTATAGTAGTATGTTAATAAGTTCTGCAACATGGTTACTCTAAACCTGTATGATTACTCTAAACAATCATCACTTCTAAATCAAGAAGCAGATAGGTTTTACTTCACAGAACAGGCTATAGAGCAGCCTTCTAAGAATTCAAATAAAAATATACAACACAAAATGAAACATGGGACAGAAAGAAAACAAGTATAAAGGACTAAAAAGACAGTACAGAACATATTTCCAGTTGTTAAATGTGACACTAAAATAGACAAAGCTTTGCAGAGCTATCAACCTGACCATGCCATTCAGAGATTCCTAAGAATGTTTAGAAAAACTGAACAAGAAAATTGGTCTGGAGTTACTTCCAGTATTAAAGAGCCTGTAGAGAGGGAATAAATTCACATAGATTCTCATTGTTTCAACATAAGATGACATAAAAAAAAATATTGTTCTAGTGTTCGCATTGGGGTTATGTTGATCCTAGTATTACCTTGATGACGACTCCAAAAGTATTCAGATGACTATTTGAAATTTGATCACATGTGTATGCACTCAAATACCAATAGCATTTTTTCTACAGTAAGAAATGCTGGATAGATTATATTCATGAGGAGAACGCATTTTCACTCTGTGAGAGCATACACTCCCACAGGCACAAAGGGAAAGTCATTTATAGCTAATGATATACAATATACCTTCATATTAAACATGGACCTCATGCTTACTACATGAAAATTTTAGATAATTTAGTAATTTTGTAACTTCTACACCAAAACTGCCTTTTAGAGAAAACTAAAAACCTGACCATTATTTAACAGGCAAGAACTTGACATTGTTCTCAGGGATAAATTTGACCAAAATTGGCACTTTATATACACAATTCCTCTTTCAATCAGACAGGAGGTTCATAATAATGGTCTGAGTTAACAATTGCTCCTAACACAATCTGACATTAATGCAGTGCTTTTATTCAAAACACAAAGATTCCTGAGTTACTGTTCACGTAGAAGTCGCCACTCAAACCCAGTGCCACCTCTGGGGCAGCACTGAGAGGGTCTGCATTAAGAACAAAGCCACAGAATTTCCATTCTAAAGGAAGAGACACAAAATGAGTAAATCCTCTTCTATTTAAAAATTACTGAAAATTCATGTGAATTTACTTTCTTACGAGACTGCAGAATGGTTGCTGGTAAGAATAACCAACATTCCCTGTCAATCAGCCAAGACTGCAGCAGAAGCTTGGTTAACCAAGTCTGAACAGGAATAAAATTACATGATGCACAAGGAGGTTGTGTCGCAACATGGCCAGGACTTCTCAGAACATGGATAAAGCAAGCAACAAGGCAAGATGGAGTATTCACTGCTTCAGCCATGGGCACAGGAGCTCAAAGCAGTACATGCATACTGTACACAAGGAGGCATCTCTTCATCCAAAATAGTGTGCATTAGTATTTGATATAAATCTCAATGTTAACTGAAAATGTAATACAGTGTAAGTGTTACTGCAATTACATGAAACTTTTTATGTGAGCTATCACTGAGTGTCAAAGAATTTGTCAGCCACCTGTGTTGTGATATCTGGTACCTAGAAGTCCCTAAATCCTTGCTGTACAGGATTTTTCAGTTTCATTGAAATTCTCAGGTGAGGTTTGTGTGGGCATCATAAGATTGCTTACACTTCCTTTGTTCCACAAAACACAACTGTTTTGTGACAGACTCTTTCAAGGAAATTTCTCTGGTGGTTTTCTTTCATTGCTATTATTTTTCAGTTAATTGGATTTTCTGGTTTGGGTAACATTTTTTTTAGAAAGAGATTGCTTGCTTTGGGGGTTTTTTGTTTGTTTTTCTTGGTTTCTTGGATTATTTTTTTTCCCAAACAGAAAATTATTAAGCATTCAGGTCACAATAATAATAAAATAATAAAGATTATTATTTTATTAAAATAATAAAGATTATTAAATAGGCCACTTCTGTTTCATAATTACTCT
>VXBU01013514.1:574387-579387 GCA_013400315.1 Bombycilla garrulus
TACACTGTGATCTAATTTTACACACTATTTCAGGCAGAAAGCACTTTAATGACATCACAAAAAAAAAGAAACAAATAATTTGGACATCTAAACCCTAACAGGATACTACTAGACAAAATCACATAACCAATAGATCATTTGTTGGTTCTCTGCCATCTATGAAAATGCATGTAAACTATCTGACTACTTTTGTAGAAAAGCTATGCTATTGTTTGAACATAGAAATACAGCACTGTTAAAAAAACACCTGTGTTGTGATAATGATCATAAAAATAATTTTTCACTCTGAGGTACTACTAAGCAGAAAATAAAAGCCATGCACTGACTGGAAGAATTTGGTTTAATTTTATTTTTTGCCCTAAGTCCAGAAATGGTGTCTTACTATTTTTCCTTTCAGAATATGTACAAAAACTGCAATGTGAAAAACATAACCATCATATTCTCAGTATGATCCAAGTACCTAGACCACAAACTGGCTCCTTACACTTTAGAGTTATAAAACCACAAGGCTTCCAACAATGGCGTAATTCAAAGTATTGGGCTTTTTTCATGCGAAAGCTATTCTGATAATGAGGTGTTTAGGCATGACCTAAAACCAAGATTTAAGAAGTTTTTAGGTAAAAAAAAAACTGGAGCAGAGGAGGCACTGATACTTATTTACACACTGTGCTTCCACATTGGATGTGCTCTAAGAAATGTTATTCGCAGTGTGCAGCTGCTCCATTCAGTCAGCCCCAAGGACTGCCCACCCCAACATGCCCACACCTCTTGAACTTATTCTTTGATCTCAAAATATTATGTAAGCATAAAATGACTACAAGTGTGAAAGCCAATCGATTTTGCACATTACTTAGCAACTCTTGTAGCTAACTGCAGGAAGTTTTAAGGAAGCCAGGCATCCAGTGCTCTGGGATCAAGAGTTGACAGTGTCACATAACACACAGTATCCTCAGAATTACACTGATGTAATCACTGATGTTATCAGGCCAAGATAAGCTAACACTAAATTGATCTCAAATCAGAATAATTCGACACTAACAGCACGCATAAAGAAATGCTCTATATGCAGGACCTGATCAGCACCTTAACATCAGAAATATTTCCTCACCAGCTTCTACAGGCAAAGATCAAGATCCTTAAAGACACTCTTAACAGAGTAGAGTAACTGTTTGCATCATAGCATACACCTAATTTGAAGATCCATCTATTCTTATTTTTTTAAATTTTCTAGCCAGATCATTTCTAACAGAGGAAAAAGGTCAGGGTAAGGAGAGGTTAAATGAAGGGTGAACAACAGTATTTAGAGCAGTATGACAGGGCAGTACCTTTCTAACAGACAGAGATTTAGCGGGACTAAAGGCCTGCTCTGTGAGATCGAGCCCTTCAATAGATTCCGTACAGTCTGAGAGGGGAGCATCCTGCAACAGTAAATTGAGTAAACAGAGCAAACCGAGCCCGAGCTTTACAACATCAACCAAAAGCATTCTGATGCTTGCTAAAAACATGCAAAGAAACAGTAACTGGTAGATGAAATTGCATATGACAATGAATTGACATGCACACAATATGACACCCAACATGAATAATGCTGTGGTCATGATAAGACTTGCCAATCTTCAAAAAGTAGATCAGAAAATACTTATCTGGGGCAGTTGAAAGCACGTGGATATAAAAAGCTTTAGTCAGCTATACAGTATAACTGTACAGCTCTAATTCTTACTTTACTTGAAGCTATATTGATAGTCTTTTGTATATCCAGTTATACTGCTTTTAAGTTTCATTGATGTAATGGCTTTTTTCCCAAACTGCTCCTCAAATAAAATATTATGAAGCATGAAATCCCATATTTAACACAAAACACTACTGCCCCACAGTGAGCCTGGTGTGCCCAGTATTAATCCCTCAAGATATATAAATTCAGAAATTAAACAAATAAAAAGCTGTCACAAAGCCCAACTAGTTTTGAACAAGAATCTAACCCATATAAATAAGGCTTCTGATTTCATGCACTACATTCAGCAAAAAAACCGAGAAGCATCCTCCACAGACATGCTTGGGCTACATGGCTGAAGCCTCTAAATTTCTGACCCTGAGCACTCTTGCAAAGACAATGGCGTTACCTCTAAGACTTACCTTATAAACAGTTACTCTCTGCCAATTAAAGAACAATTTCATAGTGATATATTAGGTGAAAGCAGAGAATATTGTAGATTAAGCTAATAGTTTTAGGAATTTAATACTCTCACCTGTACAAGGCTTCTGTCCACAACTACCCCAGAAAGAACCTGTGACTGAGGGCCTGCTGTTTTAATATCTTGCAAATTTTGCTCTCGGATCTGTAAAGAAAAGCAGCAGAATGAACAACAAACACATGAACAACAGAGAAAAGTTGATCACACTTTTGTGTTTGAGAAAGAGGGAGTGAACCATCCAACAGGCAACAACCAGAGCTAATTGCTGTGGCCACAGGGCTGTCATATAAAGCTGAGCTTAAAAACACCACTTGAATGTAAATGTTCTGGTTCCTGGCTGTTTCCTTCACATTTCTCAGAATTTAGTTCTCAAGTACCACAGAAAGCGTTGTCCTTTGCTTTTTAGTGCTAGTCATGGTAAAACAGGTAACAGTCAACTCCAGTTTGTGAAAAGTGAGAATAGAAATAGAAATATTACCTCTGTGCTTTTCTGTCTATTGTACCTGACCAGTCAGTTGCAGGTTTCTGTCATTAGCCATTAATTCTGATACGGCACCACAATATCATCTTCTTTTAGAACTTACTGTAAAACACTGCACAACTTCCCATTTTTGTATCTAGTCAGGATCATATCCTCAAAAGGACATATAAATAATTTCTCTGTGGATAAACTGGCACTCTAGAGTTCTCAAATAACACCCTTTTGTTGCATCCTAAATACCTCCCAGTTCTTTCAATACAGAAGATGGGAACAGAAACCAGATCTTTAAACCTAGGTATTATCTTCTAAATTAGGTAGCCTTCAGTGGTAAAGAATTCTTAACAACTGACTCAAAATTTATTTCTAAAATATCGTGGTTCTTGTTCCAAGAAAAATGAAGAAAAGTATGCATCTTAAAAGACCTTTACTTCATAACAAAAAAGGACACTCAATTTATAAAAAATATATGCATACAAATATACAAACAAGAAACATTACTAATACTTGGTATCTCAGAAAGTGCAAGGGGTCCCCCATCTTTTTCACTTGTTTCTAATTTACTACCCTTCTCATCACTTAGAAAGTATGAAACTTGAAGACTTACTCTCCGAGTCACTTCATTCAAGTTTTTATTAAAGCAATATTTGTGTTTGAAACACAAATAAACTGCTTGGAAATTTCACTGTAATTCTCATTTCAGGTGGTTATTATTTTACAGTGCCAAGTATAAGTTCTGTCAGCCATATACAAATTATTTTAGATTCCTGCTGTTATCTGTGCACACAACCTTTCTTTGATAGAATGCTAACTCCCATGTTCCATGGGGCCAACAGTCAGAGGTATCAAAACAATCCAGAACAAATCAAATATTAACAAAATACCAGAGCGTATTTTATACTCTAAAAGAAATAAAGTGAAAAACCCCCAATCCATTCAGTGCTTTCCTGTTGGTAGACTGGACAAGAAGATCTGAAATTCAAAACCAGAAAAATTAACTGCAAGCTCATTTCAAAAAGATTAACTTGCAGTTCCAAAGACAAAAAAATAGTCTGCAACAATCACAACACATTATAATACAGTACACTGAAATATGGAGAGAGATACATAGACTACTTTGTCCAGGCTACAAAATTTCAACTGGTATTACCAAAACAGGAAAACAGGTCACTAATGTAAAACTATGATCTCAGGGTACAGAATTACTACCATAAACTCAGGACTTGTTGTTTCAGAGGTATCCAGAAACTGGTCTAAGAAAAAAATAAAGTCTTCATATAGTAAATAGAAATACCGACTTTTTCCAAGAGTAGTTCAGGACACTTAGGAATCGTTTCATTACTTAGTTATAAAGGGACAGAACAACATCAGAACTGTGTTATTGAGCCCCCAAAATGTCATTATAGCAAAGTAAGTTAGTTCATTACAAGAACACAGCTTATTTGTGGTGATGACCAAAAAAAGAAGTTATTTTACTGCTGTTACAAACCTTGTTCCTCATTTCTTGAACCTCCTTTGGATTGGTGTTCAACGGAACAAACAGATTAGGGACAGCAGAGGTGGCAGTTCTATGTCCATCCTCTTTAGTCCACTGTAACATCAAGAACAGTTGCAGAGTCAGAACTGCTGTAATGGCTACAGACACTCAGAGCAGCAAAGTCACATCACAGTTGATCATGCATCATACAGAGCAGAGAACTGAACCAATGATTGCATTTTTCTATTCATTCCTAAGACTAAGTTGCTTTCTTCTTCAGTAATATAAACTACACCCTCGGATACATTTCTAGAGATCAGAACCATTCTATCAAGTCAAGTTAGTAACAACAACAACTAGAGAGCCAGTTAACTTGCAAGTAACTTCCACCCAAAGCAATGCCATTCCTATATGCAGTTCAGAAATTATGAAGACTGAGGAGTTTTTAAGCCATTTTTCTGTGCACTTGACCACACTGACAGCTGCAGTGTTTTGTGTTTTTAAAAACCACCTACTTCTACCTTTATAAATAGATATATTAAGACAGGAGTAGGACCACGCCAATATAATAACTTATTTTAAAGGCCATTTTTAATCAGAAATTTCTCAATGAGTTCATACGTGTTTAAAAGGACACTATTCCTTACCCAAACAGAAGTACAGCAAGATCTAAGGCATGAGCTCTAAGACCCTGTTGCTGCCATTTTCATTTTCTGCACTGGGTGATTTTACAACATAACACGAGAGAGACGGAGAGATCATTGATTCAATGCTCTGGTACCCAACAAACATCAAAGCGAACTTAAAGCATAAGATGACAGAAGTGTGAGAAGCAATGTGATGTCACTAACCA
>VXBU01013514.1:584387-623267 GCA_013400315.1 Bombycilla garrulus
CCCCCCACAATATAATGATATCACATATAGTTGTGTTAATTTAGATCCAAGAGTTGAACCAGTAAAGTATGCAATTATGAATCTGTTTGGAGGTTAATACAGCAGGCTGTATTACATATTAAAGATCTTACTTGTATCTCACAGGCAAGCACTAGGTTATGAATATAGTAGAAAGCCTCCTCAACAGTCTCTCCAACTGATACTAAGCCATGGTTTCTGAGAATAAGGACCTAGAGAAACATTTAAAGACAGTTAACAGTAGTACGCCAAGTATTTTTTTGCTCTTGATTAAAGAATATTTGCTGCTGATTAAAGAACATACCTGTCACACAAACACATTGACCCCCCTCCTCTTTTCCTTAATTCTAAATGTAAATACTAACCTTGCTTTTAGGCCCCAAATTTTTCTGAATAACCACCTTTTCTTCATCATCCACTAAAATACCATGGTAGTCATGATAAGCTACTTCCCCTAGAGAAAGTGCTTCAGGTGAAATTGGCAAGAGACCACACTTCATTGCAGAAACCTGAGAAATATTAAAAAAACTGATTTAATTTCACGCAACAGAAAAAGTGAAAAAATACAGTGATGAGAATTAACATAAGAATATATTTTTATGTATAAAAAGAATATCTCTACAGGCACATACACACTGGTCTCATACTCCACCCTTAAAGCCTCTATTTTTGATAGCTTTTGGACATGATAAAAATCACACTGATTTTGGGTTAGTCTCAATATGGCTTTTTTTTCACCACAACATCATCAATATAAAAGGACTCAGGAAAAAAAAGGCAAACTAAAGAAACCACCAAACCCCAAAATCAACTGCATCATTCATTCCTTCCACTCCACTCAGTTATTTCCTCCTCCTGCCCCCATGCCAAAATAAGAACTTTGGTGATACAGATAATTCTGCAGCACTGCAGGTAAACTTAAAGAACACTGCTTAAACGGCTACTGTAATTCACAATTTTAAGAATCTGATCATTTGTCCTTAAAATGGTTGCATTAATCTGATTAATCCATTAATTAAAAAAACCATCTGAATGTGATGATGTGACACTGAAAGTCACTCTCTCAAAACACTCCAAAGAGGCAGAACTGACTTGTAAACTTGTAAATTTCAGTTTCTCCAAAGAGAAATATTGGGAAAGGTTCAAATATTTCAGAAAACCTTGATAAACTTTACAAAACCAACAAAATATGCTAAAGCTTTCATGACTCACTGTCAAAAGATCTGGTCTTTTGTGGTAAGGAACACATATATGACATACATATTTTCCAATGGTAGAACTCAATTTACTGTCTGACCATTAAGGTACCAACCCAGTAAGGATGGGCTCTGATTCAAACAGAACCATACCTGAAGACAGACTAAAAGGCTCTTTGCCCTCCAAATCTACCATTAAGTGGACCCACCCATTTTCCCCTTGGGAGGCGTGGGGGAACAGGACACAGGACAAAGCTGGAAGCGAGCTTACCGCTGCTCCTGCTGGTGTGTGGATATGGACAATGCATTTGACATCAGGTCGAGCTGCATAAATCGCTGAGTGCAACGTAAAACCAGCTTGGTTTACTCCCAGGTTAGTGCTTCCACGATCAACCACATCTCCCTGAATATTGATTTTAACCTGGGAATGGAAAGAATTATTTTCATAATCAAGACTCAAAAAAATCTGATTCAATTCAGCATCTACCACTGAGACTCTAAAACCAGGTGGCATAATTTATATCTGAAATGACTTAAGTTTCCCTCAATAAGCTGGACTCAACAGCCAGCAGCTTTCAAGAGCATGAGGAGATTCACTGTCCAAATGACCTGACACCTCTTTACAGGTAGATCAGCTGGAGGACACCTGGTGGTGAACATGGACAAAGAAATCTCTCAGATATATCAGCAATACCAAAACCAGCCATGGTCAATAACATTGCTCTAAACATATTATACAAGATTAAAATACTCCATAGGACAGAATTTAAAGTCACATATATATTCATATAAAGACATACATGTATATATATATATGAATATTTTTCAGCTATGAAAATTAACAATTGCTTACCAGACTAGATGCAGTGACTTCACTATAGAGGAGTCCAAAAGGTACAATAAGGAAGTGCTCTTGCTCAGAATTTACTCTGGCCTAAGGATAACAAGAGTAAGAGTTACTAAAAAGATCTTATTAAAACATACAAGAAGACCTCAAACCATTAAAGTGACTGGAATGGGCAAGCATGCCTATAACACACAATATGACTTTCATGTATGCTACAACAGATAATCAATACACAGCACTGTTAATTAACTCATGCTGCACAAAACAGATGTCAGTAATACGCCAGAGTCCTTCAGAGTGGTGGAATTTAGTAAATCCTTATATTCTGTTATAATGACAACTTGTCCACTATAGATAAAATGAACAATACTGAGATAAATGGGGAAAAAAGTTAATTCTTTCATTTGAATGAATTTACACTCCAGCTGTATTTCTACCCTAGTAAGACATAAAGTCTAAATAAACATGCTGTGAGAAAACACAAAAACCTGGCCCACAGATCTAAACTATCTTGATGCTGAAAAGGGTTTCATCATTGATGCTCGTTCCTTTCAGACATCTGTGAGCAGTACAGCACACTTGCAAATTTTCTACCAAGTATCCTGACCTTCACTTATGTTTTTTCTCTCGTCTCATTCACACAATCAGGGTTTTATAATACAAAAATAATTTTGGCTTCAAAGCATTCACATCTTGGCATACCTCTCTTATTAGTCTGTACAATGAAAAGTACAGGACATCTAGGTAATTGAGATGGTGAATTAATAGGCTTCCTAAGTTTTACTGGATACATGAGACAACTCCCTGCTTTGCTATGAGTCTACCCAGCATCTGAGTAGTTTGTGTTGTGGGTTTGGGTTTTTTTAATTCTAAGTTACTTATGAGTTTTGAATTTCCCTGAGATGTAGCTACTTTATGCTGTTTCTGCCTCACATCTTCTACTACTTGCAACATTAAATACACATATACTTTGCTATAGTTCTACTGCAGGGAAAAAAATTCTAATTAGTAGTTGTTCAGTCATGCAAAAGCTTCTAGCACAGATCTAGTTTCCTTTACAACCAGCTGGGAACATGCTGCAGCATAAGAGTCTTAAACTGAAGCAGTCAGTTGAAGTTAATCTGTACTTTTATGAATCACCAACGCAGTTCTCCGCTACAGAAGTGCAAATGATCAAGAAAAATCTTTCTTATTTATGCAAGACAAAGAACAAGTATTATTCAAAATATCCCAAAAGCTAATAAGAAAGCTCAAATGAAAGACAAACAAGCAGCAAGACTCACAAACCACTTTGCTTTAGGATCAGATCCAATTAACAGCTCATGCCCTCAAAGCAAATCAAGACCTGGTGAATGATGTCTACCTTCTGTAAACCTGTAATCTCAAATTCTGCCTGACCCTGGAAGCACCCAAGTTCACTCTACATTATTGTACTTGACATGAAAACTCTGGAGGTACCCAAGTGTACTCAACATTATTATACTTGGCATGAAAGCTCGTGATGCTGTGTAATTCTACTTCTGCATCAGAACTGCACCAGTCTGTGCAAATCCACATAGAGTAACTGTCAGTGATTGATAAGGATCCAAAAAAAGCAATAATACTGCACCCAACTCCCTGATATCCTCAGATGGAAATTGGGAAGGTATGAGAGTATGTGCCATTCTCCTCTAACACACAGGCTTATGACCCCCGCAGAAGGCTGTTGTACCTTTTCTCTTACTTCACAAGTGCACTGGCACAAGCTTTTAACTTGAATGCAATCACCCAGTAATTACAGCATCCATTCACAAAAAAAATGAAAACCTGGAGTCAAACACCAGCACGCATGAAGTGCTAGCACTCACTACATTCCAAATGGGTGTCTTACTACTACTTAATCAACATAACAACCTTGCTCTGTATCAGCTACTGAAGATAAATTATATCTTTCAGTCATATTTCAGAATGCTGTTCACTGGAAGAAAGACAGAACTTGTAAAAGACAGAACTATGACTTGGGACTGCTGCTGACAAACAAAGCTTTCCAGTACCTCTGCCGTTCAGAAGTGACTAAAACACTTCCAGAATCTCATTTTCCAAGTGCTTTGCTTGTCTTCCACCTCAACCAGTACCTCCTCTACTGGTATCTTCCTTGTACTCCTCCCCAAAAAAGCAAACTTGAGGCATTCCACCCCAGCCACATGCCCTTGCTGCAACCCCTTCCCTTGACGTGCTGCTCTTTATTACTTTTATCTAAATGTACAAATATTCCCAGGGCTGAACTTCACACTAGAAAGCCATCTCCAAACCTGTTTGCCTAGTAATCTTTTCATTGCATTAATGTCCCTTTTACAGAATCAATTCTCCTGTCACGTATGAAAAATCTGGGGGTGGCACAGAGCTGTTTACAAGAACCATTATGTTGGATACGTTCCCTTACAAAAAGAACCGCATGATCTAACCAATACTGTCTTGATCCTATGCCTACACATATCATTTATCATCCTCATCTGTTCACAAATAATATGCCTTGAATTCTCAAAAAGCAGTAAAAATAATATTACCATATTTCATTCCAACTGCAAGTAGGAGAACTGAAAATACATAAAGGACAAGCTCTACTATGTAGAATAAAAAACAATTCAGCTCTGTTAGGACAACAATTGACGGGGCTGCACACCACAGCTGTGACTTTACTCATGAGACTCATGTTGATCATTCTTCTGGCATATAAAACCTCCTTGATTTGACCTCCTTGTCATTATTTTTATGGATGCCAGTAATTACTCAGTCACAAGGAAAATTGTTGGCACGCTGCATTAAGCAGAGAAGCTCGCTCATGTTCAGAAATACGATGGCTTCTTTTTCAGAAAGGCTGGTACCTGAATTATAAAATTCAACTGAATGACTAAGAAGATATTTTAGTACATGGCAAAAAAAGCAAGAAAACTAAGAAATTACATTGCAGAATAATAAATATAATTATTCAAAGTGTTTGAGACATAAAAAGACTGAGTCTTTCAGCAATCTTTATTCCATCCTAAGAATTCTCATGTACACTCTCTCAAGACTCTATTCAGACTGTGGTAGCTGACATCCAAGCTGAAATGCAATGATAAATCTCTTCACTATTATACTGCTTTCAATACCACTTTGCTCTTCTCACACACAAAGAGAAAATGACAGACAGGGGAGGGAAGCAATTCTCTGTTATGTTAAAACAATTGGTTCAGTTATCTGTTGATTCAATACTCACTGTTATATGATTGTAAATAAGCTGAGACCAGCCAAAGAGATCTGCTAATCTGTAGAAAGCTGCCAATTTGCATCGTAACAACTTCTCCCCTTTTTCATAAGCAATGGAATCTGACCCCCTCAGATCGTTCACTGGTGTTACCATGCCAAGACCTGAAGAGGAGAAGGGGCAAAAAAGCACAAGGCAGGCTGAGTTCAGTATCAGCCCAAACCAAGCAACATGCACCACTACTGTATCAGTTGTTCTTACTGGTTTATATGAACACTTAAGAAATGGACAGCAAATTTTCATTCCTATAATGAAGTAATTTATATTACACAAATGAAATTACAATCTTGAGCAAGGTTATTCAGCTTTGGTAGACTCAGCATTCATTTCCTTCCTTACTATAAATTAGTGCTAACGTGACAGTGCCTTCCTTAGCAAAGTATTTTTCTCCTCTCTCAAACTAATGATTATTTGTAAAATAAATCTTAATTGTTAAAAGAAAAATGTCATCTGAATGTAATCCATTTTTGTGATACATGTATTCCAATAAGGAGAATTACACACCTAAAAAGATGCACACAGGTTAATTTAGTAAGAAAAATTAGGTACAAGCTAGAGAGGAAGATTACGGTAAATAATACAAATCCTGTAATTCTAGTTATAGCACAATTAAAAATGTGGTTAAAAGTAACTGTGAAAAAGCAGAACCAGGCCATGCTACTGTCAGAACTAAAGATTTATTTTGGAGCGCAGGCAAGGATTTATTTTATCTTAACACAAAACCTGTGTGTACATGCATTTGCACATTCTGGTTGTTTTCCCGCTTTGTTTTGCTTGCTGATATTTCTTGTCTAAAGCTTCACTTCACAGGAGAAAGCTGCAAACAGTATTTCAATGCCAAAAATAATTAGTTTCTAAAGACCTTCAATGTTACCAGACTACTAATGAGTGTTCGATTTTCCTGAAGACAAACCACGTTGTAATTAGCATTATTAAAATATTTAAAAAATTTTAATAGCACTGACTTATCAGGCTTATTTTTCAATTCAGATACCATCCTTGAAATAGCTTTTGATATAAACTATATATATTAATCACACTTCATACCACTGTGGCATTTAGAAACTAATCAATTCATTTCACGTGTTCAGTGTTCATGTAAGCAGAACAGGATAGCATTTGAACTTCACAGTACTCTTAATTTAATTCACACTGAGTTCATTTCAAGCCTTCCAAGAAAAGAAAAAGGAATTGAGCTCTGATCACTGAAGGGACACTCACTCATGTTTAAGGCAGCCATTCCACCCTGGGGTGCTGCAGGGTAGACATTGGGCACGTGCGTTGTCATGAAATCTGCGATCTGCTGTAAAGCCAATAACCCTGTTGGGTTCTTCCCCTTCTTAAACTGCTCCTGGATCATGGATTCCAATTCTTCACAGAAGGCCTAGGAACAAGACACTGCATGTTGGCATGCATGTTTAAATGAACTCTAGCTTTTCATACACAGCTTCTTTTTAGCACTTTGATGGAACCATCCTACACTTGTGAAAAACACCTCAAGGTAGAACTACTGGGTGCATACTGTAATTTCAAAACGTTGCTCTCTGGAGCTCCAATGATCTGAGTCACTTGAGTTTTTTTATGGAAATTCCAGCATCCTCTTTTCAAGTAACACCAAAAGTCTTTGAGCCTTGCTAGTATGAATTTCTGGAAGGAGAACGCACAATCAACTTTAACACAAAATGTGAAAGGAAAAGTAGCAGAACCAGAAAAGAAAATTTGTCACTGCGGCTCACAGGGAACTGAGAGCCAAGAAGGCATCCAGAAACACAGAAAACAATGAAAATTAACTTTTTAAAACCTGTTTAGATGAGAGGCTGTTTGTATTTTTCCTCTGATTTTTTGTGTGTTTTTTTGTTTGGGATTTTTTTTTTAATATATTTTAGCTTGGAAGGAAGAAAACAAGAGTTTTTACTACTGCTGATGGCTCCTGCTTTTGACAAGAACACTGGAATTTGTACTGAAAGAGAAGTACTGCAGTTAATAAGTCATTACTTTTTTATTAGGAGATTTATTACTAATTTCATAAATTAAATGGGTTGACTTAATAGGAAAATTGTGAATGTACCACCACATCCCTATTGCAAGTGAAGTTATGTCACGTAGCGTTTTGTACCTAAAGTCACCCACTAGTAACTACAAAAGGAACAAATGTCTTGAGGGAAATTTTGTTTGTGTACTATCACCCCAAGGGAACATCTTCAATATTAAATGTCAATCATTCATACTTCATTACTGTGCACCTTTTCAGAAAGAGATTATAAAAATATTTCTTGTGTCCAAATCCCAAAAGAAAAACAGAGTAGAGGACAGACCTGCTACTTTTAAGAGAATAACATTTAAAAAAATACATGAAACCAGTGAAAAACTGTTTTACAAGGATTAGATGGAAAATACGAAAAAAAATGTTGATAATTGTACAGAGAATTCTGAAAGCCAGACTGAAGAGCTACTTTGTAAATACACCATAAAAATTCAGATAGAAAGATGAAAAAAAAAATCAGGAAACACCAAGAAGAAAAAAGAACAAGCGAACTTAAGATACCACAAAATTCTCCAATTCTGTGCTGATAGTGAAAATAAAGATATTAAATTAGTCACTTTAAAGACCAAGCATTTCTTTTCTTACTGGGCTTTGAAGAATCATGGAGACTCTCTTCTTCTGTTCCATCATGTTAAAATCCTGGCGAAGGTCAGGTGCCATATTTCTCTCTCTCAAATATTCTGGATTATTTTCATCAACTCGATCAAAATACCTCTCTTTATGAGGGGCTGTTGTTGGAGGTGGTGAAGTCACCACCCCCACACCAGAATCACCATTCATAGCACAGTTTTAAGGAACCTATGAAGAAGGATAGGTAAGAGGAATAAATAAATCAAGCAAGGAAATAATTACAAAATTAATATGTGTTTCTACCTTTGAAGTAATAGTTCAAATCCATATAAAAACAGCACGTCTTCCCAAATGAGAAACCATGTTTGTGCAACTGGATAGCAATATTCTAGAGCAAGAAAGAGGATTTTAATATACAAGATCAGAAAAGTAGGCTAACATATATGAAAAGTCCAATATGCTATATAAATTCATGCAGCACAAAATTAATGAGAGCTGCCATTTAAATTGGGAAACAAAAAATTCCTTAAGCTGTCTGGCCAGAGCGGTTTTATTAAAAGCATGGAACTCCTTCAAACCTACTCAGAGACAACGACAGAAGCTCAAGACACGAGGTCTAAACCATTGGTTTGGGGCTTTTGCCTTTTAGTTTCTTCTTAAAAAGTTAAAGCAGACATAAGAAAAAATATTGCATAAATCAGAAATTAAATCATTACTGCAAATCGTATATTACACATGTTCATTAATAAGAAGAATCAGCTCCACCAAAACATGCTTGGGCTGCCAACACATTTCTGGATACAAACTCAGAAATCTTGACTTTGCAACCCAAAGCGTTCTTTTCACATTTATTTTAGGTCCATTGAATAACACACACATCACTACATTAGCATGTGGTTTTTGGAATCTGGAAAGCACAGACACACACAGCCCCCACTCCCTGGCCAGGGTTCCCCTCAGTTTTACATGTCCCAGTCAGCAACTGCCTGGATCCATCAGGAAGGCTGAAAGCTCAGCCACTATTGCTCATACACACCTCCTCCTTTCACTCACAACAATTCCTTTGTGTAACATTATCCCAGTTTTCTGGGCACAGTATTACAACCCTCATTCCAAAATCCTTCTCAGAATTTTGAAGCTTTCCCCTGAGAAAAAGACAGTTCAATAAAGCCACCCTCGCAACACTTTTGAGATTCAAGCCTCCAATTCCTGGTCATCTGATTTACCAAATCACAACTAAGTAGAAAGGACTGTATATATCTTCACGTAAGTAATCATTCATCATCTACATCTAAAATTAGTAAGGTTTTACATATGTCTCTATTCATTTGCCACTTTTAGATTTTTGTTAGGGAGTTATCTTACACTGCTTCTAATTTGCTTAGTAATTTATCTGCATGCTTATTAGCTAAAACCACTTCAGATGTGGAAGCACACAGCAAAGGCAAGTTTACATAAATTTTGAAATGCAGATTAAGTTAAACAAAATCATTGCAATGAAGAAAATTACCTACTTCAAGACTCCAGAATTAGCAGATTTCATCCTCTTTAATTCTTACATTAGGAAAGAAGTTTCAAAATTCAACTAATTTCTTATATCAGAATGAAAAAACCCACTGAACTGAGACAGCTGAACACAACGAGCAAAATATTTTCCTTGACTCTGCAGAACAGGATATTACTATGAAAATCGATGTTAGCACTTAAACACTCAATGATTTCCACCCACTGAGTTACTAAATAAACACACAAAGACACCTCTGCAGTGTTTAAAATATTTCATTTTAAAGTTCAAACTTTAAACATCATGAGTGATTGTTTTCTTCTCTAAAGCTCATATGCACATCTTTATTATTTAAATTGCCCACTCTCCTTCACCCACAGAGAAATACAGGCTACAGCAAGGAGAAATAATGCTTTTACTCACAAGGAAAACCTTTTAAAGTATTAGAGCTAGGAAATTTTAAGCAAGTGAAGTTATAGCAGAGTAGACAACTCCTTTGGCAGCTTCAGAAGCCTAATACACTCCTCCTAAGTTCTCTTCTTCCTCACAACCTCCAGCCTGCACCATCTGCCACTTCCTTCCTCAAAAATGCTTTTCAAAGCCTACTAACACTTTCTCAAACCTCCTGAGTGCTATCAGCCATACTACTACCTCTACACCGAGCTTTGTTGAAAAACAAAACTTTTCAGACCCGAATGTGCCTTATTCTTACAGTAACCACTCACTTGGCCAATCGAAGTCTGAACTACACCAGCCTCTGCTTATCAAAAGAAATCTGGGAGTTTAGAAGCAGCAAGCAAAGACAACCAGAATCACTCAAGCAGCTCACTTTGTACTGCACTCTGCTGAGCACAGCCATTAACGTGTCTTTACTGAAAAGCACAGCATAAGAAAACTAGGAAGTCTGAGCTTACCACCAACAGACAACAGCCTGCTCCTGCCTGCTGATATTCAGCCTTGATGTTCAGCCTAAGTGTCATGTTGTTTGTGTATGCATAATCTTATTTAAATTAAACTGTACACACATCTGCAGCTGTAATTTTGCATTTAATTATTTACATGAATTCCATCTGACTTTCAGAGTACCAAAACCTATTTCTGAATGAATGACACACATAATTACTTCACTGTTTCCTGCTCACATTGGAGAGAAGCTGGTCCCTAACAGCCTGCAAGAGCAGCATTAAAATGGGACCACAGTGCCTTGCTAAAGTTGCATTATTCCTCCATCCAAATACACGATGGCATTTGAGGTGGTCTTGGGAAGCTATTACTTCATCACTATGCAGGGGCAATAATTTCACATGGAAATCGATTACTAACATTCAGTGATGATTTTATACCTAAGGTTAAATATCTTAGCTCCGTTTTGCAGACACCTAAAATTACTGGCATCTCCCGCTGCAAGGTCTAATAATTAATTGTTTTAACATAACAGTAATAATAATTGTTTTAATGGTTGTCAGCTATCGATGTTAAAGGGATCAACTTTTAAACTAGAAGCAGACATGCTTGACAACACTTTGCAAAACCACTGAAGTTTATTTATGAGTTTCCTTGAAAAACCCTTTGGGAGTAAGGCATGATGAACTCTCCAGTAACAGCTTCAATAATATGAATACCAATAAATAAATAACAGGAACCTGAACACACCATGGAGAATGGCCAATGATTCTATAAACTGGAAGGTCACACTGAAAATCGCAACAGTCTGCCCAGGCAGTACAAACACATATTAGAAAAAAAATTAAGACTGCCTTCACACCCACAACACTTGAGTACAGACAGTTTCTTTCTGATGCAGTGCACTACAGCCCCCCAGGAAGATAAGCTGTAATGCCAGAGGACTTTCTGCCATGATAAGTGTCTCTATACAAGAGCCTGGTCTAACACGAGGATGTCAGAAAAAGCCACACCCTTAACTGAAAAAGCCATGGCTGGAAAATATAAGTGCACAGAAATCTTCTGCCAGAAGCAGTTATTGTCAAATACAGACAGACAGAGGGAACAGCATCCGTGACTATGGGGAGCAAAGAAAAACAAACAGCTGTGATAAATCCAAACAGCACCTAATAGTAACAAACAATTGTGCGCATTCTTTTAACACCCGTACACACAAACACCGTGGTGGCCAATGGCCCCACACATCAAAGGAGAGCCAGCAGCCAACTCTCAGCATAGCACATTTATCACGGGGCCTGCGCGTGTGTGAGCAGCTGCTAGCAACAGCTTGACTGGGAATTACTTCCAGGAAACCAAGTTTATAAAATTTCTAGCTCATTTACAGGTACTGAGCACTGTTTACAAAAAACATTCTGAAACTGGTATTAGTATTTCAGGTTACTTTTATTATTCAGATTCTCTTCCTCTCCATTCTTTTCTAACTCAACAGTTTTATTAAAGGATTCACCTAAGAGGAATATTACAGGGTTATACTACAGAAGTTAATTTAAACAAAATAATAAAGTTTTAGAATAGAAAGACTATAAAATTTTTCACATTAACATCCACAAAGAAGAAAAATCTTAATTTTTTTTAAAGCAACTTGCATTCCTCAGTACTCAGATGATGTACATATAGTCAAAGAAATTACAACAGATAAGACTGAATAATATTCAGTAGGAATCTACAATAAATTAAGGGTACATAAAATCCTCACCCTTAAATCTAAAAAATTACATAATTAAAAACCCCCAAATCGTTTTGGTTCAGGATCTTGTTGCAGATAATGAACTTATTTAAAACTTTAATATTAAACTCATTTTGATACATGGAATTTGGGACAGATGTTAAGTATTTACATCTTTGATAGCTTATAGGTCCTGAGTTTCTAACCAAACCATCATAATGAATATTATGTGAACACTGGAAGCATTTGAAATGTCTCACAATACGTACACTAGGAGTGACCAGCTAACCACACTTCTTGGAGAAAAAAAAAAAAGTTTTCCAATCATTTAAAGGTTGGTTTTGTTTTGTAACTGTAAGCTGTAATGGATTGGCTTTTGCTGCTCCACACCCTGAGGAAATTGTTTTTTTACTAGGGCTGCAGTCAATGGAATTTGACCTAAAGGCTCCCTGCTACCAAAGGACCGAGCACAACTCTCCACACCAACACAGCTTTAAGTCGGCAAAGGCCAAGTCAGAATAAAAATACACTCTGAGAAGCAGGAAGAAGGTTGTGACAAGGTGACAAGGAAATATGAAAGACTTCTAAAAATTCAAAATACACTGCCACTTCACAGGACAACATATGCAACGGTGTTTGTTTTAAGTTTAGAGAGTTATCTGTCCAAAACCTTACGAAAGCAAGTTATTTCAGAGAGAAAAATTAACCCTCAAACCAAATAAAAAACCCCAAACCTGCTCTCCTCCTGGAAGCTTAATTTGTTTGTACAGAACAACATGCAAGCAGAACACCTGTATGGGACCTTGTGCCAAATCTGCAAATTAAATGAGCAGCAACTTCTNATATGCAATGGGGTTTAAGTTTAGAGAGTTATCTGACCAAAACCTTACGAAAGCAAGTTATTCCAGAGAGAAAAATAAACCCTCAAACCAAATAAAAAACCCCAAACCTGCTCTCCTCCTGGAAGCTTAATTTGTTTGTACAGAACAACATGCAAGCAGAACACCTGTATGGGACCTTGTGCCAAATCTGCAAATTAAATGAGCAGCAACTAGTTCCAGAATATGTTGCTTTTGAGACCTGTTCTGACAATGATATTGTAATTTGGTTTATATCCTTTTTTTTTTTTTGACAGTTCCTTCAAAAAATGATCTCCACTCACACCAGAGCTATGCCACTAAGACTAACAGAGGTGAAAACAGATTTGACAAGAGGTTACTTGGCAAGGGACAAGGGGGTAACACAACAAAATATCTCATTTTCTTTCCTGTAGTGCAATCAGCAGTCTTTGAGGAGTAAAAGTTAGCTAAAAATCTCATGCAAGTGACAGGTCAGGCAGTGTGCAGGTAGGGGGAGTAAAGCAGCTCTGTTCTGGATGCAAACACAATGGGACAGGAGAAAAAAACCCACAAAAAAGTCATTTTATAACCCAGGAAAGAGGAGGAGGAGTGCAGAAAGCTACAGAGCTGAAATTACTTCATGAGGAAATCATGAGGTGACAGGAGGGAGGAAGAGGAAGGGAATGGGTCAGGCAGCACTGGGGTGGGGCGAAAGAAACCCAACAAATAAATGAGCCACTGCAAATAGATTTACAGTGAAATTTTAAGTTCATGGGAGGACGACCAAGGAAGCAGAACATCACCTACAGAAAAAAAAGTTTCATTATCACCTGGTATCTGCAAAAACACTTGTAAGGTTGCACTGCTAGTGCTTCACTCAATATTCTGATACACTCTGGATTTTTTTCCGATTTCCTTTACTTTAGAATAACATCTGCCAAACTTTCTCCTTTAAAAATTAATATAACTTTACAATAGGGAAATTATTTATGATTTGCACTACAATTTCCCTAATATTCAGTGACAGCATTTTGGCACCAATGACACTGGATTTGTTCTTGCCATTTCAAATGTTTCCAACTGAACTTTTAAAAGGAAAAGCTGGCATTATCTTAGGAAGTCAAAGAACAAAGAAAGTAAATCCTGACTGTACTACTCAGTAGACAATGTACTCAATATCATGAACAACTATATTATTTTTTAGCAAATGTTCCCAAGCTTATGCATCTTCAGAATTTCCTCTGTTCTTTGTTTTCAAACAGGAAGAGTATTTCATGAACAAGAACAGTTATTTCTCTTATGCTGAATGCAGGCACTACCATTGTGCCTTTTAACAGAGATAATACAAATTAAACATGGGACTCTAAAATTTAGAGAAACTCCAAGTAAGTTTATATAGCCAAAATTACTGCATTTTATATTTGTAATATCATGCTTTAGTAACTATGACAATATTTCAAGAAGCCAACTCTGTTAGAGAACAAGGAAACAAAAATAGATTGATTCTATTTGAAATCCAGACTGCAAACTATTATTTCCTACTTTCACCTTCTCTAGAACACTGAAATCAGAGGGCTACCACAATGGGAAGTGAGTGATCTCAAGGTTACATAAAAAAACAGGCTAAACTGCTGTGTTAAGAGAACATTTAAGGAGCCCCGGTGCTAACTGCACCAGGTTGTAAATCACAGTATTTGCTGTCTAGCTTTACCAAAGCCAAATGAAGCAGGTGGCTGGGGAAACCCAGAGTCGTTTCGCCACAGGCAAATCATGCACGACCAACCCGATCACCTGCAACAAAGTAACAGTTTCTGACAACAGCAGGTATTGTTTAACAAACTCAGAAAGCGTTGGGCACTTTCCCACAGCCTTCTCCTGGACAAACCAGCAGGACACCAGCCAGGGGCCTGCAGAAGAGGCAGGAAACAGACCCACAGGGTGTGCTCAGAAGGTGCTGCTCAACAGCTGCACCTGAGGCTGGCAGCCTGCAGCAAGTGGGGCATCCCTAGAAAATGATGGTGGAAGCCACACTTCAACGTGAGGGGTCTGAGAACACCGTGTCCAGGTTTGCTGTGACACCACACTGGCTGGTGAGGTGCAGGTGTCAGCAGGGAAAGCCATCTCACACACCAGGACAGACTGGAACAGGGAGCTGGAGCAGAGTGTGGAGTTTAAAAAAGACAAAGCACAAGGTGCTGCAGCAGTGATGACACCAAGAGCCCGGCACAGGCTGGGATCCTCTGCTGAGGGGGACCTGGGGCTCCTGGTGCACAACAGGAGTTGAACAGGGCTCAGCACTGAAGCTGCTGCAACAATGAAAGCAAATCAGATGCTGGGATGCACTCACAGGGGCACCACCAGCAGAGATGAGAGATGTGCGCATCCCAAAGCACCAAGAGCTTGTCAGGCCACACCCGGAGCACTCCTGTGTCCAGCTGAGGTCTCCACAGCTCGAGAAAAGGAACAGACAGACTGGAGAGGGTCAGAACTGAAGTCCTGAAGATGATCAAAGACAGCAGAACCTATTGTATGAGGAAAGTCTAAATGAGTTAGGTCCTCTCCTCTCTCCCTGAAGAAGAGAACGCTTGGAGGGACATCATCACACTTTTCCAGAATTTAAAGGCTGGCTACAAAATTAATAGAGGCTCACTCTTCACAAGCAGCTATATGGAGAGGACACAGGATAAGAGGTGCAATTTGCACCAGAAAAGGTTTAACCTTGATATAAAGAAGGCATTTTTTACACTGAGAACAATCACTAGAACGTTCTCACCAGGAAAATGGTGGAATCCCCATGAACAGGAGTTATTCAAGACACAGCTGGGCAGGGTGCTGGATAATCCCATCTAGGCTACCTTTTCTACCACAGGATGACACAGATGACCTTTTGAGATCTCTTTTAACCTGGGCCGTTTTATGTTCTATGATTCTACTTAGCAACAGCCCCCCTAAGATTTATGCCAGAATTTAGGTGGGCAGATTCAGCTGTGATATTTGTTAAAGACAGCTGTCTAAATTCCATAGAAGTTTCAGTATACATGGGTCAGAATTCATAATTCAGTCCTTGGAAACAAAAGACAAGAAAAGCCATCATTAAAATCAATTAAAAAGCTAAAATACAGAGAGGCTATTTCCCACTTCTAATAAAGGATTAAAAAGGCCAAAAGTATGAAACTTTTTGAAACAGTAATCATTCAACTCTCCTCCCTGACCTGGAAAAGCATTGTATCTCAGAGACTGGATACTGCAGGAAGCTGAGAATGGCACACAGGGAGGAACAGCGCAGCACAGTGTGCTACTCTTCCCCTCACTGGAAGGTGAGTTGCAGCCTGTGTTCACTATTGATACAATTTTCATGTTAAACCCTAACGTGAGTTACCAATTATGACGGAAATATCAAATTTCCAAATAACAGTTCATTCCAAGTTAATTAAAAATGGTAAGGAATCCAAATCTAAAAAATAAAATTATGATCCTCCTCAAACTGTTAACTTGTATCTCCTATTGACAAGGACCCTGGTTTCTTCCCAGCCTCTTTCAAATTCTTTCTTTCTTTCTCCAATTTTCCTGCCAAGCAGGAAACAGAACTGCCATTTCTAGCATCAAAAGATTTTGTGAAAAACTAGGTTTCAAATCTACTTATTAACTCAGCATCAAAACTACCTTGCTTTCACTTCTTTGACTCAGAGACTTATCAACTAGCTCCATACGTTTCTCATACAGTATTTCTGGAAGTGTTCAGTGCACAAACTCACTAAAGATTAGGGAAAGTGATAACGGAAAACAAAATGTCACACTGTACACAAAACACAAAGAAACTCTTTAAATAAGTATCTTAAACCACAGATACCTAAGCTTTTCTGCTGAAATGCTTAAGAGTTTCACAAATGTGTCACAAAATTTGAATGCAAATGACAAAACAGGAATTTCACCAGTGTCTTTTACATTTCTTCAGACACAGAATGCAAGTACAGATTCTGCAAGCTCATTATATATTCTTCCAGTGTTTCTTATCAGAGGAGATATAGTGGTTATAACCAATGGTGGTTATGGCAGTGGAGACACTTCTCCTTTCCACCACCTCAGTGTCTATTAGCCCCAGAAATAATTCTTTACAGTTCAGTGAAAAACATGAGCTTCAGTGTTATTGTTCAGAGCAGGCTCATGGTTTTCAGATAAATTTATTTTATGAAGCTACTCTAACACAGAGTAAAACCTGCACTTAAAGAGCCCCCCCAAATAAGCCCTCATAATTACACTGCCAAATATTAATGAAGATTTGCCTGCAGTTTTATTTCAGAAATCTGATTCCCAATTCAAGTTAAATTTCTTGATTCTGTGATTTTTATTTAATGACAGTGTATTATCATAAAACTCATTTTAACACAGCTAATGCAAAGGAGTACAAATAGAGACAGAAATTACGCCAGAAATACTCAACGCTGAAAAGGCAAAATTAGAAGTGAATTCAGGATCTGTCATAGATCACTACACAGAAATCACCAAGATTATCCTGTGGCCAGGTGTTCTACTGTAATAGTAAAATTGAAGAAAAACAGAAGAAGAAAAATTACCTTCCCTAACTTAAAAAAACCCCATTACTAGAATATTATTTCACCTGCTTCAATAATAGACATGAAATATCAGAGGTCACAGAAGCAATCTGGAGAGTAGAAGTGGAACTTGTAGCATCAGTAGCTTGACGTATTTGGTGAACCAGAAAGATTAACTGGTCACAGCAGTGACAGGGCCTTTCAGTCCTGCTAACAAAAGTATGGAGACCTTTAACACTTGGGAATGAATAACAGACACATTTGCCCTTGAATAGAGATGTTAACTTCCCAACCACATATATTTAATACTGAGTCAATAACTTTGCTTTAAAAACCTTTGTAGAACACCTTCTAATACAACTTCCAGAATATATTCCACTACCTGTTTGCACTGAGATCAGAATCTGCTCTGAAATCTATGAACTTGCCCTTCCTTCTTAGGCTTTGGGAAAAATAAGTTCCACAGGCACAATATGTTCATGTTATTTGCAGCTTCCAATGCATTTCCAGTTTTCCAACACCTTTTTTTTTTTTTATAGCACCTTCCTCTGCTGGTAGGTTGGTGACAGCTGGAGACAATGTCAGAATCAGAGACAGAACCAAAAATCCTCCTTAATCCTTCTCCTACGCTCTGGTCAAACTGATCAGACTTGCTATGAGGACAAATTTTCTGTCAGAACAGGTAGACTATCTCTTACTATTTTTTAAAGATCTTCAGTAGCACAAAATGCAAATTCCTGAATCATTCAGGCATACCTTAGCTGAGAAATTTCAGCTACAAAACTGACAAAAGTTTCAAAATCCCTTAGCAGGTCTCACTGGCTTCTTTGATGCATTCAGCAGTTTACTCCATGGAAACTGACTTACTCAGGTTAATGTTTTTTAACTGTTAAGTTAAATAGCCTGTATCATAAAAAGGGTTGCACTGGAGACACCATCACTCTATGTCTTATTGACAATATGTTGAACAGAAAACATTGATGCAAGGTATTTTTCCAGCCTGCTTTATTGGGACAACAAAATTCACCATTGATGTCACAGAGTCTCAGCTACACACACTGAACAGGACTGCACGAGAGTGAGTCAAGTCACTAATTTATACTTTCATCCTCTACTTGTGCAGAAGATATCAAGACAATGTAAAATTAAAATATTTTCACACTATTAAAATTCATGGATGGTGGCAGAAGTACCAGAAAATAAATAGATATTTATTTTTGCCATCAGGGTCACTAGTCCATACAAATAAAGAGGTTTAACCTGAATACTGCTTATTTTTAGGTTTCTGTGAACCCACATGCACTTCCCAAGCCTCACACCAAGCACACCAATAAGCCACTGCCCTGAGATTTTTGAACAGAGGTCAAATCAGATCACCAGCTTTATCCAGGAAGTAAATCTTGATCAGCATGTCTGACCCAAAATGAACACTGGCCTTAAACTGAAATTATAAAAGCTGCTAGACTCCTAATTCCAAGACTGGACTTGTGAAAAGACAGAAATGTACACATAAATTTCTTAAAGACAGTCACCACTTTACTGAAGCAAAATTAGATGTTTAATTTGCCAATGTAATTAATCAGGTATGAAAATGTCCATAATTTCAATATACAAGCATTTGAAACCAGATTTTCCTAGGAAACACCACCCTTAAAGTCCCCAAATTCCATAAGAGTACTCCACACAGGCCCCAGAAGAAAAGCCATCTGCACTTATCAGAGAACAATCCACTGCTGCTTCAGAGAACAGCAGCTCCAGAGAGGTGTGCAGTGGTTGCACAGGTGGCTTTAGACAGCAATGAGAATTAGGTCAGGATCTCTGATTGAGGACAAGGTTTTACCTTGTCCACTGTGAACTTGGGGCTGCTTCTGACACAGCAGCTCAAGAGGAAGAGGACACAGCACAGGCTCTTCCCACAGCAATGGGGAGGCTGCAGCACTGCGTGAGAACTGTGGTTCTCATGTTCAGGGTTCAGAAGCAGCTCTGGCAGAAGGCAGAAGACTCCAGAGCTCCTTTGAACACTGCATACATGATCTGTTTCAAGTTGGCTAAAACATGCTGCTCTAGGTACAGTGATGAAGTAAAGAAAAGCCTTCTCCTTCCCTCAAGATTTTCCTTTTACCTCAATGCTCAGCAAAATGAACAAGCCCCTCCACTATGCAACATGACCACAGTAGCACTGTTTCACTTTACTCATAAGGTTTTATAATTTTTCTGATGGTATTACCTACACAGCACTCCCTTTCTTTTAAATAAAAGGGACTGGACTTTCTAAAATAAGATGTGAAAATACTGTTTTATTTGAATGTTTGTTGGGTTTTTCAAGAAGGTCATACTAGATCAGTGTCTAAGGAAAAAAAGATGCCACACTTACCCAATGCTATAACAAATACAGAAAACCTGAAAAACCTACATTTAAAACGTAAAATAACTATAATGCTCACCTTTGTCAACCCCTTCAAAAAGCACTGCGACTAACAAGAGCTCCAATAAATGACAGAACTTAAAACTCATTTTTCAACAGGAACAGATACTTCCCTGATACTTACAAAATGCAAGGAATTTCAGTAACTTTAAGTATTCACATCACTTTTAAGTATTCACATTCACAAAATGTCAGTATCATGATGTATAAAGGATCAACTGAATGCAGCAGTACACAGCACAGCGGCCCCATTCTGGCCAGGATCCAGTTATTTTCATGGAGGCTGAATAGCAAGGGATGAGATTTCTGAAGCATGCTGGCAATGAACAGAACAATGTCATTTAACCCTTGGAACTACTCTGCAACAGTAACTTCTTCCAGAACAGCTGGATGACATTCAGTATCTTTATTTATTTACAGGGGAGGGAAAAGCAGTCAGACTCTTTTTCCCCTCAGTCACACACAAACAGTAACAACATTGCCTCAAACTCATTAAAGGGACGAATTCACATTGTGCAATCATGAGAGCTATTTTATGGGTTTCATCGGGTTTTTTTAATGTTAATTTAGGTTAAACACTGAAAACATTTCTGAATCTGGAATCAAGAATCTGTTGACTTACTCATTTGGGTGCTAGCCTCTGGAACAGAAGACATCCTGGGATAAACTCTTAAACTGATCAGATACAAAAACCTCAAAGTAGGTCATTTTAGTTTTAAATACAATTGCATCGACAATGTTAGAGCAAATTTAAAAATACTGTATTCCAAGAGTTCAAGTCAGCCATAGAATTTAAGACAGACTGTCAAAGGGAACCCCACCCTACAGTTTGAGTGTACAAACCCCACACAGAGTAACAGCAAAGGTGGCTTGCCCAGAATCCCTCTGAACTGTCTGTGGACACACAGGAACAAAGACACCAAGACTGAGCTTGTTTATCTCACCTCTAATACAGAAAAGACCACACACTTAAATGAAAAATTTTCCATTTATTATTACTGGTAAGAAGCTGAAGGTGGAATGTTCCAAAAAGGTGAGTAGGAAAAGATTCTGTATGGGGGTTTTATCCACAAGACATCTGAATGTGAGCCTAGACCTACTGTAGTTAAAGAGTGGTTTGGAGTTTTTTTAATCAATAAAGTCTACTAACAAACTGAAATGGTAAAATTCAAGCACATGAATTGTCAGATTCTGCTTTTTAGTTTACTCTGATTGTGGTTTTTATGAGAGATTTCTGAAAAAAACTTTAATTTTTTCATTCACCAGAAATTATTAAACCTTAATAACAGCTCTTACTTAAGCTCTTACACATCCTGGTTTGGAGACAAGACATTGCTATTCAAGGGCAAACAAAAAGTGCATAAGCAAGTCAGTTTTGCTTTCCAGGCTGAAAAAGTATTAGTATGTTCCTTACATATTACAATAAGGAGCAGCGTCACTAAAGTTAGGTTGATGAATTGATAGCTGATTTTGTGATGGTAAGGCATCACAATCATTAACTGTCCTTGTGCATTCTCTGCTCTTGCTCTGAGATACACAGTTTTGGAACAAAATAAAAGTAACTTGCCTATCCATCAACAGTGATAATTAGTTTTCAGAGATTTTGACTTACACCCCCACCTTTTTTTTTTCCGCCAAAGATCTTCATGATGCTATTTTTACTTGAATCAGAGGTAGACTAAACCTGTCCTTTCTCATACAATATCCCATTTTGTGATGGATTTGTGAAGCAAGGACATCATAAATCTTAAGTATACTCTGGCAGCACTTGGCGATACTCAAAATTACGTAACAGCCTCCCATCATCAAATTTAAGGATCCTATTGATTTCTTTATGTTTTTCAGGAAATATTAATACAGTTATAAAGAAGCAGTGCAGCTGCTCCAAAAGATTATGAAAGCACACAAAAAAAGGATGAAGAGGCTAAGTAATAGAATGTGCCACCACTTGGAAACTGCCAAAAGAAGAAATTCAAGTTTCTTGATGAATTCATGACTGATATATCTACAACTTTAGAGATCCTACAGCACAAGTAAAAACCCTGCATTATTATGAGACTGGTTAGTTGAGATTTTTGAGATGGAACTAACCTGAATATTCATTACTAGATGCATGAATTCTGCCATTTTTTTCTGGCAGAGTATCCAAGTAACTCAGAAATTGCTATATGATTAGAGAGCATGCAGGCACTACGCTGGAACCAGCAAGTTTGATATAAAGCAGCACAAATGTTGCAGATGGGTGTGTTACCAGTTCAAGCAAGAAGACAGTGAATCAAAGTACATAAAGAAGGTAGAAGCTTAACATAAAGACTAGAAATTTCAAGCAGGCTTGAATCAGGCAGATGAAGGCAGCAGAGATGCTGAATTTTTCATTACTTTCTCCTTCATGTTCAGCTTGGGTTTTTCTAAGTGGCACCCTCCAGTTCTTTTACAGCACTTCCCAGGTTTGATGGGGGGAGGGAGAGAAAGATTGAAAATGACACAGATTATGACACAATTTATTCTCTTAACACAGTAGAATTGAACAGAGTTTTAAAAAGACTGTATGCAGGAGGAAAAAATATCTTTGGAGAACGCAAAGCTATGTATTAATCTTGACATAAACCTTCCATGTGAGGTTTTATACGGCATTTGCACATAAAAACAGCTTTGAAAGGTGAACCTCACATATGTATTGTTGTTCTATTTCCAAATAGACAGCTAACAGCCAGGCTTATTCAAGTTAAAAAATATTTTGCATAGTGCTTAATTGGATATTTGTAAATCCTTCAGGTAGCCGAAAAATTTTAAGAAGACAGTGGTTGCACCATCTTTTATCCACTATACACGAAACATTTCCGGAGAGTGTTTAAAATACATGCCCTATACAAAGGATATTAACACTACCTTCATACAAGTCTCAGAAGTGACAGTAAGAAAGTTCATGTCATTGCACAGCTTCTAAAGCCAAGAACATTCTCTTTTCCATCTCTCAGAATGTTCCTGATGACTTTAACCTACAGATTAAAACATATCAGCTATAAATTAAAGTGTTACTAGAACTCATTTTCCTGCATTAGATTATTCTTCTTTCCATATTAGGAAATAATATGTCAAGAAACCCCTACAAACTCTATTTTAGGAGCAGCTTATCTATGTTTTTCTTTTCACAGGCAAGAGTGAATGTGCTCCCCACCCCAAAATTATGCAGTTTCCTACTTCTGGGTAAACCTCAAGGGTCATGTACACCCACATGGTAACAGATGAAACACCATGAGAAAACCATCCTCCTGACTGTGCCGTCTCCCTTGCCAGGCAAGTATTACCCAACTGAATATGGCTGCATAAATTAGCACCCTGCAAACCCAGAATTTCTCCCCCAGCTCAGATTCTCATTGTTTCCACCTGACAGTGGCAAAAAGATGTTACTTACTCCGCCCTGCAGGGTTTCAGAATTATATCAGGGGAGAAAAGCAGCAGTCCAGCTCCTCCAGTCACTGCAAACCATGCAAACACACTGTTTAATGACCATTTTAGTGAAGCCACTTTCAGAATCAGAAGCAGCCCAGAGTTTATCACTTCAGCAATCTCAGCGATTCTCACACTTTCTACTAGATCTATTTCTTTACTTTTGAACCAGGACCTTCCTGGTCTACAGAGGGTTAGGTTCTTTGGCTGAAGATGGAACAGAACAAAGCAGCATGCACAAAACACAGAAGGACAGGCCCCTGCCATGGCACAGAGATTCTGTCTGCACTGCAGGAGGACAAGGACCAGAACGGCCACTGAGTCTCACACACCACAAGCCAGGTAAACTGGCACAACCACTCACATTCTGCTGGGACAAAGCTGGCCCATCAGAAAAGCTGCCTTCCTCAAAGAGGCCACGCTGGATGCAGCTACATTTTGGGTTTTCAGCCATGAGTCCAAAACCTCAGGAGATGCACATCAGCTCTCCCTCCTCTCCTCCACACACACAGCTTTGAGAGCACCAGCCCCAAGCACTCAAGACCTCTGTTAAGGTTCATCCCCAGACATTGCCTAAAGACAGCACGCACACCAAAGTATCCAAAGGTCACAACAGTTTTGCACGGCTTTAATGTTCTACAAAACTGATTTAAAATTGTTACTAAACCCAAAAAAATCAAAACTGAAATGGTATTTCTGGCATTGTGGACTTACTGAATTCAAGTCCCAACGTAAAACATGAAAGGCATTTGTTTGACACACAACCTTGCTTCCAAATTATGGATGGATAATGTGCATTTTAAAGACTAACTTTAGGCAGAGATTATTTTAATTGACAAACATTTGAAGATTAATAGGAAAAAATCCCAGTGTTTCTACATGCATCTTGCTACTGGTTGTCTAAAAAAAAAATTCCACTGGCTATAATATCACCTCCATTGTCTTTTATTCAGATCCCTATCCAAGCAACAACTCTTCTATCCACAGACAAGATGTATTCCCATCCTTCAACCCTACTACCACCAATACCTAGAAAGTTTCTAAAAATACAGTACCAGTGCTCCTGTTTATGTTTGACTAGTAGTGACCAGAGACCTTTCCTCACTGTGTTCTAAAAATCATACCCAGCCAGCATGGGGCTTTTAATTCCAGAAACAGAAATTTAAGTTAAAATAATGACCATCAAGGATATATAGATTTGTCAAGTCAGTTGGGAGTCAGACAAGGATCCTGAATAATTCACACAGCACTAAGTACTTTCATTCCTGACTCAAGCTTTAAAATGAGTTCTTTCTAGAAACTCAACTGCCACTGTTTTATTGCCAACATATGTATGTGCAGTTTTTTCAAGTTCACTGAGAGGCTACAGGCATCAAAAATTGCAAAGCACCATGACATGTATGCAGCACTCAAAGCCAGAATTCTAAACCCAGCTTTTAAAGCGATTTCCTGAACAGCGTGCAGCTGGATACAGGCCAGCAGTTTCTGCCCTTGTGAAGTCCAACTGATCTCAACAAAACCTTAGAAATTGGTAAGCAGCTCTCCAAGGAGATGAGCCAAACAACTGTTTCAAATGGAAACAATAATCACTTGCATTTAAGCTGAACTTTGGTATTTGCTTTTACAACAGCAGTATTTATAAGTAGAAAAACCTACTCCTTAAGCCTTTCTTTCCATATAGTCTAATTGTACCACGCTTCTCCAGAGCACAGTATTATTTTCACTCTTCCTTGTGGGAAGCCATCTCCACACTGGGCTGGCCACAGGGCTGAGACTACCCATCTGTGTGTGCAGCCATGCTAGGAGCTGCTGGACAGAACAGGGGAGGGAGCTTGTAAAGAACCCCAGCCAATCCAAACCTGCAATCACATCTGCTGGACAGAAGTTCCTGCCCTCAAGGGACTTCTATAGGATCTAACACATCCAGGTACTTAAACCCACATTAGGCCCCAAGCAACTCCCACTTTGTCAGGGATGTTCAGTAACAAAGCATCTGACAAAGCTTCTGAAACGCAACAGAAATCTTACAAAAACCTGTTCTATCGGGCCCTATGAATAATGACATTTACTGTCCTATTTGTAACAGTTACCTTTCTACACATATCCAGAAACCAGTATATTCTAGAAAGTCTGCCCCAGAGGTCCCCACACAAGATACATGTAATTTACATTGGCCATTCAACTTTACCTGCTTTGAAGCTAGAAATTAGAAGATTCAGTTCTTAAAGCTTTTCTCTTTTTTTTTTAAAACTAAAACAAGCCCAGCAATTCTATGTTCAAATATTAAGCTTGATGCTTATTTAGTCAACTGCCCTGATTTCATTAGGAAGAGATTCTGCAGTGTTCTTTCTTGTATACAAAGACTTTCTGTAGCTGTCAGATCAAAACCATTTGGGCTTTTATAAGCAAATGTCAAAACTTTGTCTAAAGGGGCAAAAAGTCTCAAACACATACTAATGGTTTAACTCCCCAAACATCCTGATTAACTATGTCCTGTGTGCAGTTTTAGCAACAGAGTAACACACACACACACACTTGCAGCAATATATCAATTTATGCTTTACACCATGACAAAAGTTACATATATTCTAACATTCCAAGTATAACTGATATAAAATGTATAATCTTATTGTGCACTGTGCTAAGGTCTTGACTGTAACAATATTTCATAGCAGAAAGTCCCATGGGCTAAAACAGAATGTGATTTTTTCTAACGTGTGTAAAGATAACATGTATAAAAAGTCTTAGAGAAATCCCCTGTGTAAGCAATACAGATTTTTAAATCTGTTTCTGACCTTACTGCCCAGAAAATATTTTTCTATTTATTTCTGTTTTTCTCATCTGTCTTCTCCAAAGTAAAACAACTTTTATTTTCTCTCCTTTGTCATATTTCCCCACTAACTTTTTTCCTATTAGAACCAGACACCATAGAATTTCATAAATCTATCAGCTAACAAATAATACTTGATTTTCCCCTTTTTAATCTCCTGAACTTCTATCAACACTGATAAAATTCAGATGGTTTTATGAAAATATCAGATGACACACAATAGCAATATATCTCACCAGCTTAAATTGTTTTTACTTAGGAGTCTCTTACCATTGAACTTTCTCAATGTCATCCTCAAGTTGCCTGCTCTCCTCCAAGTCTCAAGCAAGCTATACATGACTTGTCTCAAAATAACTTGTTTCCATTTTCTAGAACTTTCATAGCCTAGAAGAAATCAATGGTAACAAAAGCCAAACCTCCCTTGTCCAGCGACTGTTAGGACCTCACCCTCCCCTCCAGCCACAGCTCAACACGTTCCCCAGGGACACGGCTCTAAAGTAACAAGTCCTGTTGAGGATACACACGCTCTTCTTTGGGGGAAGAGAGCGAAACAAGCTTTTTGAGATTTATCCTCCAAAGATTAAACTGCCTAGCAACATGTACATTCACTTTATAAAACATTTAAGATTTTATGTGTTTGTGAGGCACATTGTCAACATGAAAAATTACCTCTAAGAACAGTTTCTTAGAGTGGCACCAGCTAACAAGACACAATATTAAAAAAAGTTGACATGACTCATGAAATAAGAGACCAAAATGCCAGCTATGAACATGCTGCTGAAAATATTCCAATGTAAATTATTCCAACATTGACTGCATCCCTTTCAGAATTAGCTATAGCATAGGCCACATCTGAGGGAATGCTATTCTAGACCACACAATAAAGTTATTTCAATTTAAGACAACTGAGCAATACTCTATTACAATTTTGACAGATAAAAATAATTAAAAAGAAAAAAAACCTAAAATGAATATACAGCCAGAAAGCTTTTTCTTCTCTCTGGTGTTTAACAGTATATTATCAGGTAATAAGCATATTACCTGGTTCACCAGAAGTTTCCAGTGTCATGTGCATTAAATGAATTAGAAATAATTGCTGAAAAGTCAAACAATTATTTTCTTCTATCACTCCAAGGCAACAACATTATTTATTTTAGTCTGACACCTTTTCAGTTACCATAAAAAATCCCATACAGTCTAATAGAAAGCGTATTCAATACTTCAAAAATAAGAAGTCAAGATAATCATCTTGTACAGTTTTCTTATTGCACATACATTAATACATTCTTTCAAAATGCCAGTTGCCATAAACAAATTCTCCTCATTAGAAGAGCCTTGAGATGATATCTGCTAAGCCATCCATGCTCTGGAGACTCCTGACTGGCAGGTTCAGACTTTAGGCTTTTTTCTTTTAATACATGAGACTCTCTCTAGTCCACACCTGTTCCACAATAAATGACAAGACAGAATGTTTAAAAAATAAATGTTAAATGCAATTTAGTCAATATTCACATAACAACACTTGCTCAAGCTTTCAAGTATTAACTATTATTTAACTGTCAATCACTGTTCTCCCAAAATTGTATTTAGGGATGTAACTCAGCTAACACTAACACTTAAACATGTGCAAAGTACCATTTAAGCCACTGACGTTATACTCATGTAATTATTTACTATTCACATTAATCTTTATGTGTGAATAAAGCAATTTAAATGGATAAGATCTGGTTCTTAGTCTTCTACATTAGTTTTGAAAACATCAGAATACCTGTTAAATTTATGAATAAAGAAAAATTATTTTAGCACACAGAGAAGTCTAGACACTGCTTTGGCAATTATTTTGACCAAAAAAATCAACAGGAAATTCAACCAACAGCTGAAGGGAAGTCAATAAAACACATTAAGCACAGTCAGGAAGGAACCTTTCAAACATCATTAAATTTCTAACCTGTCCTATCCAAACTACTTTCCATGCTTGAACTTCCTTCCTAAAATGAAGCTTTCTAGATGAACATTTAGAACAAACAAGTAACAGAGATGGAGAAGAGAAAAACACAAAGCAGTTACTGTATTTCTGCACATATAAAAATCACATCCATCAATACAAGCTACTGATATAGATGAAACAATTGCACAAATGAGTGTTTACAAGTTCCCTCCTGGGTCTGAAATTCCTCAGCAGGAATTAAATCATGATTTAACATGTCTTAACAATTGAATAAATCAGAAAAATATTGCAACCTCAGGCAACATTAATTTCTCAATTTGCCAATTAGTGTCTTTCTGTCAGAGAGAACACAGTAGAACCCTTTTCTTTGTCAAGTCTTCCTTAAAACCATCAGTTTCTAAGAGGCAGAGATACAAAAATGTCTCTCATTAGTGTAATCAAAAGCACAATGCTTCCTCAAAAATTAATATTCCAAATTTATTAGATGGACAGTGTCTTAGGACACTTAGGACACAGGAACAACACAGCAATGTGGTATAGAGTGTTTTCACCACATCAACCCTTCAGCTTGCACAAAGGGGAGTTACTTTTAAGCAGCTCAAAGGAGACTTTCCAGAGAAATATGAAGACAATGACATAGCTGTGCACATACCACGGGCAGCTCCCTTCAATCATACAGGACAGAAGGAGAAGAAAACAATACAGGATTCACCATGAAATCTGTTGAATTATGCTGTGTTGACTTGAGGTTTCTTAAGGTAAAACTCAACACGTAACCACCAGAAGAAATACAGTACAGCATATTCTATTAAGCAATATTTAAAACATCCTACTAGTCCAACATTTATTATCCCCCTGATACAGGCATTTTTGTACCTCAGAATGCAACTGGTGCACTTGTCCAAGAAAGAGACCACACATGTACCCACTGGTGTCTGGGCAGGATCTGGTCAAGTTATGGTACCACCTTTAGTTAAAGCCAGGAATCACTGGAACAAACGGATATTCTGGGTCAAGCGGTTCAAATCCCAACCTAGGGTGGAAAACGACCTTACATCCCCTCCCCCTCCCCTTATATAAGCTAACCAGCTCCATCTTAAAGACAGCCTTATTCCTCTGCTCCTAAGGGAAGGCTGTTGCAGACTCCTATGCCTCCGTTGCTTAGGAACCATCTTTTCTAATTTCCAGATTAGGTTTATTCTTGGATAGTTTATACCCATTTGTTCTCATACCTCAAGCATAAAAAGCTTTTTTTACCCACCTGTGTTGTTTCACTCGTTTTTATGAAGAGCAACCTCTTCCATGCTTTGTTTCCCCTGCTCAAACAAGAAACTGAGTTCCAGGAATCAGTCCCTGCACCTCTTTTAGTCCAAATGTCCTTTTGACTTGATGGTGGGTTATAGGAATTATATGCAGTTTTTCAGGAAAGCTTTCACCAGGACCAGAAAAAGTCAATACCCCTTTACTTCTTTAAAGAAAAATATTAGCAGGGCAACAACAGCATATTTGTTGCTATCCTAATACTAATCTCCATTGCTAACTCTGATAGGTTTGTCATCCTGAAGTGTTACAATTATTTCAATGCTCTTTAATATGACTCCTTTTCCTACTGGTCATGTCTTAAGGTCCCAACTTTGTTCTGTGCAAAAGCTTCTTTTCATGATGCTTGACATCTAATGAAGATCATGGGATTGGCACGAGAAGTAGGAATGGATAAATGATATAAATGAAAATACTAATTCTCAAAACTGGTCCTGACAAATTTCAGCACTTACATAGTTCCAATACATCATCCACTAGTCATCAAGTTCTGTCCATACTTGACACATCCTGTCACCATTCAACATCGATTGTCACAAAAACATCCCTCTAGTTTTGACATGGAATCATATTGCACGCAATAGGACTTCTATGCTACAGAAGAGGTCAGCTCTAACCATGTATCCTCCCCAAGAAGTCAGGCTCTTACAAAAAAAGAGGTGTTAGATTTCTCTGACAAATCTTCCTCTGTTAGGAGCTGTATCACTTCATACCCTTTTCATCTTACTTCCACACAGAACAGCTTTCGATTCTAAATTTAAACAAATCTCTGTATATTAAGGTCACACTAATGATGCAATTACTGTCCTAAATCACCTTTTCCTCTTAATGTTGTGAGTACTTTCACTGTTCTCCAGCCATCCAATACCCTTCTGCCTTGCCATTTAATAAGGATTCTTGCAACTGAGCCTCTAATTGCACACATCACCTACTTCAAAATTGCAGAGTAAATGTTATATAGTTCCACTAAACTGCACCCTGCAAAAGTTGGGCTTCATCTTCACAGCTTCCCTTCAGTAAGATCATGTGCATGTGTTCAAAATGCCTTCACTGAAAATTAGGGCAAACTTTCCATGTAGTTTTGCTCAAGTATCCTAGTTATTTTATAGGTTTTTTTTACAATCTTATTTCATTACCCTCATGCATCCTGACAAGACACATGAAGAGTCTTAGTCAGGTTTTCTGCTTACTCCTGATGCTCCTTTACAACTTGCTATCAACCCAGCTAGATCTTGTATCTCCACTTTTTTCTACATGGAAAAAAAAAATCAAAAATTAGTAAGAGCACAAATATTTTATACAGTTGCCAGAATTACCTGCATTTACTGCTACATCAGAAGTTCAGCCATGCCAGAAGTATCTGAAAGCACCTCATCAAATAAGCCCCAAAACTGCTGTAAACTGGAACTGCAAGAACATTTGGATGCTAAACTACTTACAGACTTTGCAATTTGAATGTTCACTTCTGCAGTTACAATTATAAACAGCTTTTCATCACACTCAGACACATTTGGGTCTTTTTGCTTTAGTTGAGCCTTTTTTTTCTTGTTTTTCCCCTAAATGATGTTTGTCTAATGCATTAATAAAAAATTTAATGTCACAAAGTCTCTTGAGAGCTAGAAAAAGGAAAGGCAAGTTAAAGCTGCTTAATTTCAGCTTCACCTCGAATGAGACAGCCAAAGAACAAAAAAGAAACAAGAAAACCCGTATTATCAATATTTTGGCTTGAGAACAGGCTGCATAGCTATTACAAAACTTACTTGGGGGAAAAAAGGGGGGAAAAAAGGTCTGCAGAAACAAGGTTCCAATTTAGGATTACCATAGCGACAGAGAGGAGGGAGGGGAAAATCACCAAATTACTCTCTCAGATCATCAAATCCTTAAAAGACTAAATTAAGATTTGAGTTTCAGTCAAATTAACTGAATTCATCCCATTCATTAATGATAAACACATCCAATTAAGGACTAAATTAAACAAGCAAAAACTGGAGTACAAGAAACAAAGTAGCAGATACAACATTTCGGACTGAATTACTTCACCTTTTCCTTCTACCATAAAATATATATTTGGCATCAAAACAGGTCTTCATACCAGTAACCAATGACAGAATGATTTAGGAAGATGTCTAGCTCTGATTGAAGGTCTGCAAAGAAAAAGAGCCATTTGAAATCTGCCTCATTCTTGTTAAGTGACCCGAGTAGCTACACTACTGAAAACGGGCAGTAATATGCCCCCATTTGACTTGGAGGTGTAATGAATTTCTGAAAATACAGCTGGCATAGAACTAATACATTTCAACAATATATATGGGCACAGTAATGACCCCAAAAATCAGGGAATGCAGAAATAAGCTTAAGCTCCCCAAAAAGGTGGTATTCTAAAAACAAACCCAGAATGACCTAAGTAACTAATTACTCACATGTTTTTAAATTGTGCAATCTTTAACAGTCCTAGTATTTCGGAGTTGTTTTAATAAATGCTTAGATACAAAATGGACACATACACTTATATTAATGACTGATTAAAAAAGCAAGAACTATAAGTCTCTGTCCTTTTGGGAGAGGAGCTATCTCAATGCTTTAACCCCCTCACATTAGATAGGATCCCAAACCCACTGAAACTGCAGTTGAAGTGCCAAATGCAGCTAAAAAGGTTTCATTTTGACACCGTGAGCTCTGCTTGAGGTGTGGAGAGTTGTTTCCCCACTTCAGTGGTAAATACTGACCCATAAAGACTCTAAGCCTCAGGCAATTTTTCCACCAGCCAGAATGTTCAATTAATAAGGCTGCCCTCATAATCTGCAAGACTGCCCAAGTCCAGCTCTCCTGGCTGGCATTCAGATTTTAAGCATGTTTCCCAGCCTTCTGTTCACCACTTCTGGCTTTTGCTGACCCGCTGCCAAAACGCTCTTTATTTTCTGGTGGCTGGGCAGGCCAGAGGACAGTTTGAGAGACTACCTTCTTCCAAGCTGTGCAGCAAACTGCTCACTGTGTTCCCGGCTCTTGGCTCCTCCCCAGGACTCCGCACTGAAGGAAAATAGGAGGATACTGGAAGGACTGGAATTCCACTAGTGTGAAGCAAAGGCATAGGCACCTTCCCTGGCCTTTCCTTGTCCTTAAACCAACATCTCCATTAACACACCGGAACTGAGTTAAACAAAGTGTCCCAGGTCAACAACAAAGACTATGGCAGATCTAGAAGTGGACATCTCACCTGTCAAAATCACAAATTCTCCTTCCAGGAGAGATGCAAGAAACTCAGTATAAAATGGTCCACATAACTCAGCGGTGTCAAGACCAGTGCAAGTTCTAAAGCAGATTGAAAGCAAAGTGGGAAACCACAGAGACAGACAAACAGACATCGAGTTACAAGCAGCAAGAGATCAACAGGATGGTCCTCTCCGAGTCCAAGGCATAGAAACCTACCCACCAACCCATACATAAGAGATGAAACAGCTTTCCTTTGGATTAAGGATTGATATCTTATATCCCTCTCCATTATGTATGATTGACTTGGTTTGGGAAAGCTCTAAAGAATTTGCTAACTTTTTACCAAAATCCCTATATAACCAAACAGGGGAAAAGCCATATATTTATACATAAAGCTGAGATCTAAGCAAACATCTAAGATTATTATTAATTTATTTTTTCTGCCTATTAATAGATTCAAAACCATTGTAAGACTGTACCATAATCATTCTACATATCCCAATAAATTTTAACTATATACTTCTGGCCACCAACACTTCACAAAAAATAACTTTTAAAAACAAGCACCCTTTTATCTGTAATTCACCGATAAAAGATATAAATTTATTTAAAATATTTCTAAGTTATCAGTTATAACTGAAATCACCAGAACATCTTTGAAGACTCACAATCTAATAAAATTTACTCTAAGCCCAAGAGGGTGGAGGAAAAAAACCAACAAAAAACCCCACACTTTGCTATGTACTAGTAGACTTAAAAATAATATCCACAGTAAGGAAAGAGAATTTACTTTGGAATCAAAATAGAATCTTGTGCTTTACACTGAATCTGTTATTCAAATCATATGGAAATCTGAAGTGACATTTAAAAATAAAGTGACACATTACTCGTGTAGAATTTTACCTGAAAATCATGGAAACTTTTCCAGTAACTGAAAACAACTAGTAAAAGCTGACAAAAGTAATGAAACATTATTTGCCACCAACTGAAGCCTCCTATGCTTCCCTATTTATCCTTTTTAAGTTCTCGTGTTTCCCCCTAGACCCTGTGTGAGTGTCAAGCTCTCTCCTCCCCTCCCCTGACCAGGGCTGGCCGTGCAAGTGGCACAGAAGCCTTGGTGGATCAGAGCTGCCCATTCCCTGAGTGGGACACCTGCCAGGTGTGGGACACCCACACAGGATACGCTCTGCTTCCCAGAACACAGCAGGGGCCCTCATATCTCACTACTGGTACAAAGCTTTTATCTTTGATGTCACCATTTTCCTGTTATATTCAGCTGGATCTAGATAACAGTTTCTGAAACTGAAGAATAAAGTAAGTCTCTCTAACTCTGGAGTACTTTAAGCTGTGCTGATTCAAGGTGACCATGCAAAGCTTTGCTAGACAAGATCTTTTGCAGAAAGAAAGCCAAGTGTATGGCACCTCTCAGTTAATGCACAACAGCAGCAATGTACTCCTTCAATGAATTTTAGGTGGAATGGATGCTTCACAAGTGTACATACTTGATAGATTTTCATCAATATTTTGCAGTGAAAATACCTAAAGAAATCGCTTCAGCTGTTCAAACACTAAACTTCACCCCTCATCTCCACAGTCACAATGCACTAAAAGTGACTTTATGCTCAGTCATTTGTAACACACACACAAAACAACACCGAAAGAAAAAACCCAAACAACAACAACACAAAACAGCCAACAAAAAAAACCAGAGAAGACAGTTTTCATGGGTCAAGGTTTCCCTCAACACTTTCCGGTTTAATCTGTCATAAGCTATAACAGAACTGAAATAGTATATAAGACCTCTCCAGATAAAAAGCCTAAAAAGCAATACAACACATTTGAAATTTGTACAAACAAATCAAAACAAACACCCAAAAAAACTACGTTTCTGTGGCTCCAAGTCAAATAACAGTTTTTATTCCAAAGTTGCTTTTACGTGTTTACTGATTTCAACCAAAAACCTAGTTGGTATTTTTTTTTTGTCCCCCAATCTTTGGAGCCTAACTGTATCACAACATTCATCTACTCATTCGATTGGAAAGTATCAAAAATACCATAAACTGTTACTGATTAACTCCATTTATTACTGTTTCCGTGACCTTTTCGCATTTCAGTTAGGCGTAGGAAAGAAAAACAAAATCTCAAAACTCCGAAATATTTTACTTCTTATTTTTTCAGATTTCCTGAGTCTAGATCTGAGAATCATATGTAACATATGGTACAAAAATAAGTAATTAAAAAAAGACAAAACCCAATACATTAGTCAATTAAAAATGCAAAGGAAGGTTTGATCATTCTGAAGAGCACACATGCCAAATCCCAGTTTAAAAGAGTAGCTCATAATATCACAGTTTTAAAACTGAATTGAGATTTGTTTTCATCTACACTAATTTTTAATTAATCTGCAGGGAAAACCATTCAAATAAGTGATAGTGAAAAACTGTTCTGATGTTCTACTTGTTAGTGCAATTGCTCTGAGTTTGAAAGGCTGATCTTTCACTGAACAACCACCGAATCCAGCAGAGCAGGCAGCGCTCATTCCTCAGAATGCAATCTAATAAGCAAGGTCAAAGGGGGGAAGTTCAAAAGGGACTGAAGAAGTTGTTACTCCTGTTTGGCTAAACCTTTAAGGACATTTTCAGCTTCTCTGAAAGGTCAGAGCCAATCCAGCAGCACCAGCATGCACACACTGGTCAGCCAGCCCGACAGGCAGCCGTTATTCAAATCCAGCTCTGCACTAAACCTTTACTTGCCCTCAAGTGAAGAGCAGCTCCACTTTGAAATCCCCCGGAGGAGCAGCAACACTTAAATTCACCCAAGACGAGGACCACTGGTCAGGATGTTACACCTGAGTCCTCACAGCACATGACACCACCTTACACCTGAACTGAAAATCAGTACTTCTGCAGAGGGCATTTCCTGGAGTCTGTTTCTCTCCAACATTTGCAATGATCAACCACTAAACGCTCTGAGCTGACCACAGTAAACAACATCCACTGAGGGTGAGGAAAGAAACCAGTTACTCGCTTCAATTTGACTCAAGATTATCGAGGTAATTCCCAATAAACAACAGATGCCTACTGAGATGGTAACAGATGTTATCACAGAACCTACAGAACCCTGTTATTGTATACCTGATACTTTCAAGTGAAAGAAGAAGTAGCCATAGAAAAGGGTAATTTTAAAGTAAAAATTACTAGGGATCAAAATCTGTATAACCAGTCCTTTTTAAGCATTACTACCTCTAATGAAAAAGCTTTCCTCAGGAAAGAAACTGGTTCCCATGCTTTACATTTTACACCTTTCTCTACTGACAGGTTTGTACAGCTACTGATCTCAGCCCTAGCACAACTGGAGTATTTTTGATGAGAAATGCTGAACAAGTAGCAGGACTAGGTAATATTTCCCTATTCCCCTTAGGAGGCTGATTAAATTATATGAATGAAAACTGCCTAACTTAGGTAATCTAGGGACTTCTACTACTTTTAAAATATACCCACTTTTGAATCTGTTACTATAGAAGACAACTTTACAGAAGAGCTTCAGACAGGTTCCCTAGCAGATGTCAAATGACCTGCACAATGGAATAACCCAACTAAACTTAGATTCACATCTGCTCACAATCACTTTGCAAATATAAAGCACATACCACCCTAAAACTGCCTAAGAAATATTTAGTTGCAGTCTGAATTACTGATACAGAGCTATTTTACAGATCACTTTCTGTGGTGCAGCATGGTCCAAGAGTAAGTTCTCATTTAGGAGCAACCAAAGTCAGAAAATCAGCATGGTTTTTAATTCATGCCCTCATTTCTGCACAGCAAAAGCAGCATTGATACACTCTACCCTGCTGAAGTAGTGGGCAAGTTTTATTAACATGCATTGTCCCCTCAAAGCAGGACTGGCTCATTTGCACAGCAACAGTCTAGGGTTTACAAATTACTCACTGTTCACCACTGCTACAACTCTTTAATAATTAAGAAAGCTATTTCTACCAGTGAGAAAAGCAGTGGGTGCAAGATTTACTGCCTAGGCTCCTCAGGAAGCACATGTCACATACAAGTTGTATGCACAGTAGCAACATGGTAAGCAGCCTTCTCCCAGATTGAAACTTTCAGTTTTATTATTTTATTCTATTTATTAACAAAATTGGCTACTTCAAAATCCATTTTTTTCTTCCTATACCAAGTCATGGAGTGTTAGACGAGATTTGCTAAAGGCAGTTCATGCTGTGAAGCCACACTTCAAAAACCAAGACTTGGGGCAGAAGTAGCTTTAGTCCTATTTCTTTCAAAGTCTCTCAGTGCTCAAAGGGGTTTTCTCTGCCTAATTTCACCAGATGATCCAATTCCACACACAAGTTTGGGTTGGAAGGGGCCTTAAAGATCATCCAGGTCCAACCCCCCTGCCACGGGCATTTTCCACTCGGCCAGGCTGCCCAGAGGCCCATCCATACATGCAAAATAGCATTTAATATTGCTGGTGAATCTCAAAGAATGAGAAGAGTTGAGTCATCTTCTGTTGGCTATATCTTTAAAAATTGTCACAGAAAAATACTGATTCAGTAAATTACCTTCTTCACTCTACAGCATTAGTGAACCATACTCTAATGAACTTATTGGCACAGCATCCCAGCAAAAATACTTGCTTCAGATGAAGCACATTCAGATTTTTCACACTTATAATCATCAACCACAGAAAGAAAACATTCAGTCAACACAACAATTTTTGACTAAAAACCACTATTCTCAGTACAGAACTTCATACAGAAAGCAGAACTCCAGTAAAACTACAAGACACATATGCAAGCACAGTAATGCACAGTAATATTATCTTGCTACAGCAAAGATGTAAAAACTTGGGAATGCATCTTCCTCAAAACTCCTCAGAAAACCACCAAATTTAAATTCTGTGAGGCAAATCATATAGGTCGTTACATTCTCTCAAGATTATATCAAACTTGCTGGCATGAAATCTGTTTACTGAATATAAAGAAATACCAAAGCCACCTGTTTCAAAAGTCTAGTCCACAGCTTATTACTATTCTCTCCTCGCTTATTACAAAGCGCTCTTAAAAGAATATTTCCTTACTGAGAAACAGAATAGTTATGCCATTATACCTTATTGTGTAAAATAGAAGCCTATCTTAGAAACAGTTTGTATGCCTTTAAAATAAATTCTGTTGCTCCATTAAAAAAAGAAAACCAATCAAAAACACGCACCAAAAAAAAAAACCAAAAAAAAACAAAAACAAAAAAACGTCTTGAAGTTCGATTAAGGATGTCAAGAATTCCACTGGCACATATGGTCACGTTACAAGAACCAGAGCCATAAACAGCCTGTCTGCAGGGAGATACCTGTAGCTTTCAGAAGAGCACAGAGGAATTATCCAGCAGCAGTTGCAGTTTGAGAATTCATAAGCTCAAGGTAGACATGTTTTGTAAAGCTCTGCATAAAAACCTAAGTCACAGTGCAAGAAAACTGGACATCTTTGGTATACTATAATGTTGTGATCTACAGCAACTTTCCAAAAAGCAAATAATAAACCAAAACCAGTAATGAGCTTCAGCAGCGTCTCATGAAAGATGTAAATGCAGTGCTATTCCTAGCCCCCATCTCAACACAGTCATGGATATTTTTCCAGCTTGACTGGATTTTCCCCCTCCCTAATTGCTAGTTTTAACTAAAGTCAACATAGATTAAGAATCAACCCTAAAAGCAGCACAGCGAGTGTGCAGCAATTACGTGCAGAAAGGCATGTGACGTTCTGTATCAAAAGCAGACCCCACAAACGCTAAAATGTAAAACCCTTTCCAGCAGAAAAAAAACCAAAACAACCGCTCGTCTGCTGGTGCCCCGCCAATCCCCAACACCGCACACACACATCCCAAACCCTCCTCCACTCCTACGTCCTCTGCAGACGATGACTTGGACTCTCCAAAGCCCGCATTTCGCCCCGCACACTCCGCGGGTCACCTCTCGGGCTGGAAGAAGGGGCAGGTGAAGCAGAAGGCGGCGGGGGCAGCGCCGAGAGACGCAGCGCAATGGAGATTCCAGCGCCGAGCGACCGCTTCCTGCGGCGGCGGCGGTCGGAGCATCCCGGCGGGCACGGGATGGGCAGCGCGGCTCCAGAGGTAGGGCTGGCAGCAGCCTGCCGCCGCAGCTCAGCCCCGCCGCCCAGCACCCGCAGCCGCCCGTCCTGCCCCCGCCT
>VXBU01013514.1:624184-667719 GCA_013400315.1 Bombycilla garrulus
GGTGACCCCAAGCCCGCCGCAGCCGCTCATCGCAAGCACCCGGCGCGCAGATGGTTTTTCCGCACACTCGGCCACGTTTTCCAGGCGGACGCGGCCCCCTCCGCTCCGCTCCGCTCCCCTCCGAGTCGGTTCCGATGTCTGCGCCCCAGCCTCTCCCTGCCGCCCCCTCCTCCCCTCCCCGCAGCGCCCGTCTCCCCCTCACAGCCCGCCGCTGCCTGCGCCCCTCAGCGTCCTCCGCACCGTCACCGCCGCGNAGGAGCGGTGCGGCCGGGCCGCCCCTGGCGGGTCCCGCGGCTCGGGAGCGCCGGGGGTTCCCCGGCGGCCGGGAATGGGCTGGGAAGAGCCCTCGGACACAGCGAAAGGGGTTCTTGTGGCGCTGGATCCCAGCGGAAAGGAGCGGCGCGGCGCCTGGGAAGCTTATCTTAGAGCGGGCCGGGAGATAGGCGCAGGCAGACATCGCTAATCCCGAGGACGCGCTGCGATAAGGGCTCGTTATCGCGCTGCGGTGGCGGTGTCCGATCGCTGTCAGCTCAGAGCAAGGCCAGGGCGATCCAGAAGGGCAGGACTCAGGCTTGAGAAATGCCTTGGCGAGGGCTAGAGACACCTGTCGCAACCGAAGGTGTTTAATCAGTGGAATATCCTCCGGATGTTAAATGCCAGGCTAGCGAGAAGCCGCGCGCCCGATTCAGGAAGTGTGAGGATCCATCGTACAGCTTGTACGTAGCAGCCTGATGAGAGCTTTAGAAATCGCCTCCTTAGATCTTCTGAATCCTTCGGAGAGCTGTGTGGCTGGTTATAACCCTCGGTTTGTTACAGTCACTGCAAGCACCAACTGTAAAGTTAACTTCTGTTATCTATTTTCTGTCCATTTTTACTATTCGTTTCTGTCTCTTTCTAATTCTGCTGCTCTACACGTCTGCGTGCTGTATAGAATGCTGCCTGCCACGGGACAAATGAAGACTTGGGGGTCTGGGAACAAGGTCTCAGGAACAGTAAACCCTTCTCCTCTGCTATCTACCAACCCTCATCCCCAAGTTATCCATATGTAGGGAAGACTCCAGCTAGCTGATGAATCCTGGTGGATTTCAGGATCCATAAACGCCTCCTGTGGAACATGGGAGGAATCTAGCCTGTTCCAACCACCTCCACCGAGGAGACACACTCCATTTACCTAAAAACAGGCCATAGAGATATGCATAAACTTGTCTGTAAATCCAGCTGTCGAAAGTGGTGGTTCAGGGGTCAGGTGATGTCACAGAATGATCACAGCATATCTGACAAGAAGGCCCTACTGGACATGGCTCTGCCTAGTCAAAACCATCCCACAACTAGACATGTGTTGGTGTAATTACTAATGATTAGCAAATCGTGTCTGAACATTTTTTTGGTAAGAACTGTTGCTGTAAGCCTGATTAATGTCATTTCACCTGCCTGGTGCTGAACCCTGTAAACCCAGTGGATGTGTGTGCATACATGGCAGCGTACTCTTGTCCCTGCTCTGCACCCCCAGGCTCCAGCCTCCTGCCCCATGCCGTGGCTTCTCTTTGATTACTTGTCAAAATACTCCATCTTGGCATCTCTCTTCCTTTCTTTCCCTTTCTCACCAAGGCATTTAACTCATAGAGCTCTCTCTCTTGTCTGGAAAAGTAAATGGGAGAATGAATCCATGTTAGAACTAACTCAACAAAAAACCCCTGCTTTGTTTCAAATTTAACGGGTTTCCTGTCCAGCTCAGTATGTGGCTCTAAGACCAGCAGTGGCAGGAAGGATGAGGGCAGCGGCAGTGCCCGGGGCTGGGGGAGGGTAGGGTCATTTCTTTCTCTGGCAGTGCTGGCTCAAAGTGTTTGTGTAACTGCAGGGTGCAGTGACAAGAGCAGCCTGAGCTGATCAAAGGATGCCTTTTATCAGCTCGTGTTGGCTCTCGTGCTGCTGGTGAGTGCTGTTCCTTTACCTTTCTCTTCTGCTGTCCTACTTTGTGACCTGCCCAAGGGCACAGGTTCCTTCTGTCCCCTTCCTGCTTTCCCCTGCCCCTTGCATAATGTCCCGTAGTCATGAGGCCACTGTTTCACCCAGCTAATCTGAAGGAAAAATTGCAGGGGGTGGCCAGCTTTGTGCTGAATCAACCAACTCCCTCCACAGGCTGAGACTGTGACAGCTGATGCATGACTGTGTTTATCTTCCCTGTTCAGTTTTTAGCTGCCCAGGTTCCTGACCTGCCCCTACCCAGCTGCAGGAAAGGCAGTGCTGGTGCAATGGCAAAAGTAGAGTTACATGGGCAGGAACTCAAGGAAGGGCTTATAAATACTGAAACACACTAAAGCTGTGTGCTCTGCTGCAGAAAAAAGCCAAGACAATGTCAAAAAGCACTTCTGCATTATTTAAGACAAGAACTTGTCTCTGTTAACTCTTACCAGCTGGGTTTGCAGCATTGCAGCTACAGCAAAAGGTACAACATGAACTACACTCTGTTTTTCAGCCTGCAGTATTTGATTCCTTCAGGATTTTGGGCTGCTGGTGAGGGTTCTGGGAAAATGACCAAGGCAAGCTTGTTGCCAGTAGGCTTCCACTTGCCATATGCACACCTGCACGTGTACTGGAGAAGGGTTACTGGCTTTCAAATAATAGGTGTCCTCCTCAGCAGGCTCCAGCAGCAGCAGCACTGGACTCAACTTGCATAAAAGAGTCAATGTGAATGTATTAATTTACAAATTATTTTCATGTGGCTTTACTAGATATCAGAAAAATAGTACTGTATAATTATTTTTATGCACCTGACCTCTTTACCTGGCATTAACACTTCTTGCTGCTTGGGTAGCTTCCAGCTACCTGAGAGAAGCACAGCACTAGGATGTCCCACATCTGGCATTAGGACATTGGTCTTTCCCTTTATATGAGGGGCACTTATTCCACATAAGCAGTTCCAGGTCAGTTTTCTCACCTATAAACTGGGGCTGATGTAAGGTAGCAGTAAGGTATATTTTTCTCTCTTGACCTGCCTGAGCTGTTCTGTCCTGACAGCCTATTGACTGGGCAGGACTTGTTTGCCTACTGTCATCACTTGTCTTCATCTCACACAGACCTACTCCATTTCCCACAAGAAGTTCTAGATCCTCCAAATAAAACAGTGCCAGTGTGTGAATTCTCTGTTGCTTTTCCTGTGGGCCTTCAAAAGGAGAGTCTTAGCAGCAAAACTTCCTTGTGCCAGCAAAGTCAAAGCCAGTCCCTGGCCAGTCATACCAGAGCTGGATTGTTGGGAGAGTGTGTGGGGACAAACACGTGTTACCTGTACAAAACAGCCCAAGAACAGCCCTCTGAGTGCTGTCTCTCTCACTGGCACACAGGACTATGCTGGAAGAGGAACAAGGGAGCTTACACACATGCAGCATTACTACTGAAAAGCTCATGAGGGATTTGTCTTTGAAATTACTGAATTTAAATGCCTTTTTCAAAGTTATGTAATGAGTTATGTTCATTTCAGCTGTGCTTAATACCAGCAATAACATCTCAGGGTTTATTTGTAGTATTACTGAAGTTGGTCATTGTATGTAAGGTTATGCCTGAAGTACATGAATTCTTATTCTTCAGAAGGAGCTCTTTTTTGAATTTTACTCATTTATGCAAGGAAGGAGAACTTTCCCAATGGACTGAAAATAGCATGTAGATGCAATTTTAACGTAAGTTCAATAGGAGGATTACATGGAGTAAAAAAGTGTACTCTGGTCTACTTTCATCTCTCTGCACAAACAAAAACACATCTGAGGTTTGTTGAGCTGGGAAAAAAAAATTCAGAGGAGCAAAACGGCAGGTGGGCAAAAGGGCAGAGCAGCTGGTACAGGCCAATACTAAAGGCTGCCAAATTTTATACAATCTTAATCTGAGAGGCCACTTTGGCTTTAAGTTTGAAAAATATTGACTTTATGCTCAGGGGACATAGGGAAATTTTTATACATGATTGAGATGAAATGTAAATGGAGCTACATGGTTCAAGCTGGTTAACAGCAGCTTGAGTAGTTAACAGCAGTAGTTAAACAGAACCAGAGGTGCAATGATTGCTTTACACAAAGGAACTCCAGCAACCAACATTCTCTTTGAATATTCCAATAGTCTTTGTGAAGGTTAGGGGTTGTTTTTCCAAAATGCTTTTCCAAGTAAAACCAATTAATTTAATTGCAACACCTATGAGTTCCTGAGTATCATTTGCATTCTAGCTGTATGTTCTCTGCTAGTTGCTTCTACAAGAATTCCAGTATGACTAGAACAGCTGAAATTGTTTTTAGCTGCTCTGTAATGACATCTTCATCCTTAGGAAAAACGTCACTAAAAGATGTTAGAACTTTTGAACTGACTTTAGAACTACAAGCAAACTCAAGAGAGTAAAACAGAGAAAGGAAAAATATATCAGGGCAAGTTCAAACTAATGAGGAGGGCTGAGAAACATAAGAAAAATATTTTAAGACAGTTACTATTTTAATTATTATATATAGGAGAGTTAATTAATCTTGAGAGAAGCTTTGTAATATTAGAATATCAAATTTTTAATTCCCTAAAGTCACATTTAATTTTTAAATGGCACATTTTCAGCAGTACTCCCATGGTTAGGGTGTGGCTGTCATCTTCTTAAAAAGATAAATCAGCATGAATAGTAGCACAGTGCAAATTCATTAAATCAAAGCACAACATAATCAATGAAGCCTAAAACAGACAGCTTGTGAAGTCACAGCTGGAGCACCACCTATTCATATTGGCCCTGTAATAAAATTTAATTTTAATAATTTTCCATGGGACAGCAGCTCTTGTTTTCTGTGCTGCTCTGGTGGCCCTTTCACATCACTGGCCTTCAGTACAGGTGCAAAATTCCAGCCATGCAAAAGGCTGGGCAGTCAGAATTCCAGTGCACACCAGCCTTCCAAGAACCAGCTGTGCTGGGACAGTACCCAGCAGGAGCATGGATGAAGTGGTTTTTAGAAGGCAGAGAAGGTGGTAACTCAAAGAACGGTTAAATGCTTTTCCCTTGTTTTATAGATCCACTGATCTAATGCTGGATTTTTTTTGTCACTAATTTCTTTGCAAACCAACTCCAGGAGAGATATGTGTGCATAAAATTACATTAAAAATGACTCTTTCATATCTTCAGGCTTACATGCCTCTCAGGACCATGTCATCAGCCTGAGAGGTTGAATTACCCCCTTCCTGGGAACTAGATACTGTAAGGGGGAAGGTACAAATGAGAGATAGTAATGACCATCCTGTAATTAAGATACAGGAATGGGAGCCCTGAAGTAATAGATTTAGAGGTGGCTGTGCTGCAAGGCTTACTCCATACGTGAAGCCTACTGAACATTATCACTTCAGCCCATCCAGTTTTAAAGTGAGCTCAAATGCTCTGTGTCTTGAAGTTCGAGTAGTGTTTGGTATTTTGGAACTTTGAGTACAGTAAAAGGACTATAAAGCTCTCCCACTTAGGGGTCTGTAATTATGGGCATCTCAAGCACTCACACTATTAGGAAAAAAAGCCCTCCTTGACTTCAAGGAGGTGAGTATTTCATAAGATGGAAACTATTGCAACATAATGTAATTTGCTTGCTGCTAGGTAAGTAGTTAATGTTCAGAACAGCTGCCTAATGCTTCACTATGTGGATAAATTTAGGTGGTGCTCACATGTCCATTTTGTAAAATATACCTAGAAGTATATTTTAAGAATAATTTAAACACAGAAAGATTAATTTATATCTTTGTTCTTTAGGTTAGAAGACATTCAGATGAGCAATTTTGCTAAACAATACTGCTACTTATTGGAGACAGATGAGCCAAAAGAGTCTTCAGTTTCAAAGACCCAGCCTATTAAGTTTCCACTTGAAGTTAGCTTTGATCTCTTGCTTCTGTCTGAGGTCACTTAAGATTGATTTGTCCCAAATGACTTCCACACACATGCTCAGCTGCTGGATTGCTGTTGTGTGGATCACTGTGTGGAACAAACTGACCAGCAGATGTCCCCAAATTCTACATAATCACACTTTCAGCTTCTGAAGTCTTCTGCACCCTTTTGCACGTTCCAAAGGATGAGGCCACTTGAGGCCACAAATACTCTTGCTACTTATTCACATTCTTGTGAAAACAGAAGGTCTGAGGTGGGGAATGGTGTACTGCTTGTCACACAGAAAAATTGTTTGGAGATAGGTTCACTTTTTATGACATGCTGCCATTGATTGTACCCTTGTTCTGTTTTAAAAAGCACTTTAATTTTTTTTTCCGCTAGAACAGTAATCCCCATTCAAATATTACCTGTAATACTTTTATCTGGAGTTTCAGTCACAAGAGGCAAGACTTCTTCAAAACTAGTATCAATGATTTTGACTTGGATAGTACAAAACTCACAAATTACATTCTTTATGTGCAAATGCTGCTTTTACAATTCCCCACAAACTATTTTAAAGCTAAGCAGCCTGTAGTAGGTTGTAGATGTGAAGGCTGCCTTTGTGGTGAAGAAATGAGGAGAGGCAGATTAGTGAGACATGTAGGAGACACACTGAGCCATGCATTCTAGCTGTGTCTTTCCCCCCTACAAACACAAGAAAATCACCAAACTTGTTATAAAACAGACTAGACTAGCATGCAGGAGCAAGAGTAAGAAAGAGTAAGTGACTGCAGATTTGTCTAGAACATGAAGATTTGCTTCTTAGGGGCACTGAAAATTAATTCCTCTAACTCGACTATTAGAAGAACACAGCTACAAACAAAAGCATTAGAACACACCCCCAAGAAATTAAAGACAACTGCGCAAAATGAGGTGTACTGGCATTGAAAGTTTATCCATTTCAGAAATCTATACATTTAGATACAAAAAGGAATTAACACAAAAATTTACATATTTGCAATTCTTGTATTACACAGGTAAAGAGTGTGTTATAGTTTAAATAGATGTTTACAATTTAAAAATCTTCTGAGTGTAAGGTTGAGAAAAAAATCAAATATCTGAATAGGGCCCCAAAGAGAGCATACTATAAATATGATTGTCATGATATAATAAAGTCAATTATTCCCAGACAGAGAAAACCTCACTCTGTAAACAGTTAGGTGTGAATATTGCAAGAAACTTGAACTGACTCTGATATACATATAACTATTTGCCAAAAAAGTTTTTTAAATGCTCTCTTGGCGGAGCCTTCTTTAGAGAGGATCTTGTCAGGGTAGTGCATCACAGAGATACTAATTTAAAATAAAAGGAATAAGACCTAAAATATCCAACATTCAACAGAATCTGAATTTTAAGTGCTTCAAATTCTTTACACACATAAGCCCTGTTATGGTGGGAACAGAGATCCAAAGACTGATATTGTGTATGTCTGTCTCTTGAAAAAGAGGGAGGCAGAATTTCCTGCCTCAATTCCTGTGTATGAACCTCATATTCCATCTGACGAGTAAGGAAAATTCCCCAAGGACTAAATTTTTGTTATCATGAAAAGCAAATTTTTATTCTGTAATGGTTTTGTTATGATTTTAAAGTTGTGACCATCTAATGGTAACAAGATTAAAATGAGCATGTATAAACTTTGAAAAGGTAACAAACAAATTTATAAACACAGATTAGGACTGATAAAAACTGGATACCTTCTCCTGTTTCAGGAGTGGCAGATTTTTTTTTACTATTATTACAAATCTTGTAAACATTATTAGAGCATGAGACCATTATTTTTGGATCAACAGAACTACTTAAGAGGTTATTAAAATTAATTTTTCCTCCATATTAAAATTCAGGAATAGAATAAATATCAAGCCCTTGGATTTAGGATACCTGTCCCCAAGATATTAGGGAACAAATGTTAAAAGCACCATGGTAATGTCTATCACTGACAATAGATTAAAAACAGATTTTGTTTTGCATGCAACTACAAACTGGGTAGAAATTTTAATAATAGAAAGTCTTGGTGGCAGACTAGGGTAGGATGTTTTGCCCTAGAACAGAAAAGAATGCAGTTGGCTGACAACCAAGTCTGACCACAAAGATTTATGGATTGATAGTAGCATCACAATAATGGTTTCAGGTGGTTTTCGTGCTTTGTTTAAAGAACCTTTGACTATAGCAGTGCGAGATAAAACTGCTAGTTGCAATTTGGAACATTCAAATGGCTCCCTTGCCTTTCCCCAAAATCTCAAGTAACTCTTTCTCTTTTCCCACACCCTTTAAAAATACCAGTGGCATGAACCCTTCCAGTTCAGAACTAGGTAACGGGGCTCCCAAGAAATCCAAATCAATCTTGTTCCACACTTATCTGAAGTGCATGTCATTAAGCAGTATGTGGGATGCCAACCCCATATCAGCCAGGCAGTACCTGATAGTGATTACTGTACTCAGAAGGTACAAGGACTTAAGAGACGGCTTAAAAAAAAAGCCTAATTTCTTGATCATCTTTACCTATAGTAAATCAAATAATTTGCACAGAAGTCTTCATTATGTACATATCGACTATACAAGTAATACAAAATATCTCAGTTGAGCACCAATGCTGACTTTAGGAGGAATACCTCCAAGTCAGAATATTAGTATTCCCTGTCACAAATTCTGACTTACTTTCAGAAGTGTTCATTTTCTAGATCAGCTATATTCAGATCACTTCTTTGTTCATGTTCATCTTCAACATTCCAAGGAGATTAGTAATAGCAGCAGTTTTAGAAAAGGTGTGGGTATCCTGGACAGCTTTCACAGCATAATCAGGTCAGATCTTTGTAAAAGAAAAGACCATAAAATCTGCTGATCTGGACTTAAGGTTTTACCAGAAGTTCATTAAATGGAATTTATATAGCAATTCATGTGAGAATAAATGGTGGGAACAGAGTGAGTTTGTGTGTGCAAACAGCGGATGTCCAACAGCGCAGGAATCCTGTTCTCGGGGGCAGCAGGATGTCACTGAACCATGGCTGTCATGTCACCTTGGCTTAGAGTAACCATAAGGACACCTGAGAAGCAGCTTGTCATGACTAGGTAAGACATGAGTGCTGTAGTATTCCACCAAACTTCCCATGTTCAAAAACAGGATGTCTGAATCCAGGTAAAACTTGCCATCCTGTTGTAGAACAAAAACACATGTAACCATTGACAGTAATGTTTCCAGCTCAATGTCTAAAGAAAAAGGGGCCAGAAGATCATAATCAGAACCAAGTTCTCTCAAATACACTATTCCTTCGCAAACTAGTCAGTCACACAAGTTCAAATTAAACTCAGGAATTTAGTAGGATTTGACTGGAGCTGAAATTTGTGATGATACGTGATACAGCAATTTGAAAGCAAATCTGAGTACTCAAACTCTTATCCTAGACTAGATATTTGTAAATCAGCTGATTCTTACTGTCAGAGGTGGGAACAAATTTAGACTTTAACTTGTATCTATATGCACACCCATTTTTACACAGAGACATATATAAAGATGCATACAGAGTGCAGCTACTGACCTTTTCAAAGATTCTGTAGTTTCTCACTTTTCCTGCAGATTCATCCCATACAACCAATACCTTGAAGAAGAAAAATGCAACATATTCAGAAGAGCTTGGTAGCATAGACTAAGTCAGGGTAATATTAAAGAATTAACTAAAATTCAGCCTAAATTTTTTTTACAATCACTGACATTACAATAGCTGTTCCCTCATGTTCTCTTGCTGTAAGAAAAGACCATATCTAAATTGTTAAGTACTTCGACATACATAAAATGCAGTATGTCTCAATCAAGAAGTTTTTTGGGGATTAGACTCAGCAATTGCAATTTACCTTTCCATGTTTAGTAGAGGAGTTCCTAATACAGTACAATCCATTTTGGGGTTGTCCTTGTGGGCTACTAGCTTTAAATATCCTAAAAAGAATAAACAATGACATATATTACAATTATTCACGTGCATGACATGTTATTAGCACTCAAATCAAATACCTACAGTCTTAAAATTCTCATCACAAATATCTGTTTTGGGTGTACTAATTCATAGTAGATCATAGCTGAAAGTCACTGTTCTAGCACCTAAACCAGCAGTGCAGTACAGATCATCTGGCTCTCTGGTCCCATCCAGCATCCTGGCAAAACATCCTCCTCCAGATGGAGCCAAATCACATTGCATTCCCATCTGTCAATTGATATATGAGCACTGAACTAACTTCTCTAGAAAGTGATTTGCATATTAAACATTTTAGTGCATGCTTTAAACACAAATTATCAAAATTATCTTTGGACTACAGTTCAGTACAGATTTTTGCAGGACTTCTCAGTATTTTAAAACCACATTTTACCTTTCTACTTCAAAGGACTCAGACGTATTAAGAAATATTGAAACAGGCAGCCCAACCTGTAAAAATATAAAGAAAATAAATCACTGTTAAGTCAATGAAAATTCAAAACCCTACCAACTTGTTATGCAAATAAGCTACAGCCATAATCTAAAATTATTAATGGTGATTTAATCTTTACTTTTTTGCTTCTTCCTCCTTTATATCCAATCTTAAGCTCCATAACTTATCAAGGCATTCACAAAAGCTCAAAAAGAAATGGAAAAAAAATTACACAGCACTGTGTTTTCAGAAAGTTACTCTTCTCCTGAAATAATGCACTTAAAATGTTCCCAAAGCAAGGAAAAATATTATTTTAGAATGGATCATCTGCTTGATCTTACTTTTTCATAATCATCATCAGAATTATCATCAGGTTGGCTTGGCTTGAAGGGTAGTGCTGGTTTTTCAAATGAAAAACTTCTAAAACTCTGTCCATCTGGTGGTGATCTCCTGGCAGAAACAGAATGAAAACTGAAGAATATCTCACCAGGAAAGCAGAACAAATATACATAAAACACTGAAGAAATAGTAAAACTAGACCTGAAGTTTCAGTTTAGCCTCCAAATCATGGAATCCTAGAATAGTTTAGGGTGGAAGGGACCTTCTTAAAGATCATCTCATTCCAAGCCTCCTGCCATGGGCAGGGACATCTTTCATCAGACCAGGTAGCTTGGAGCTCTATCCAGCGTGTGGCCCTTCCAGGAATGGAGCATCCACAGTTCATGTGGTACCCGTGTTGGTGTCTCACCACCCTCCCAGCAAATAATTTATTTCCAATATCTAATCTGAACCTACATCTCCCTTCTTTCAGTTTAAAGCCATTCCCCCTTGTCCTATCACTCCATGCCCATGTCAAAAGTCCCACTCCTGCTCTTTTAGGTACTGGAAGGTGTTCTAAGGGTCTCCCCAGAGTCTTCTCTTCTCCAGGCTGAACAATCCCAACTCTGTCAGCTTGTCCTCACTGGACCAGTTTCTACAGTCTTTCTTGTTTTGGGGGTCCCAGAGCTGGAGGCAGTACTTGCAGATTAATTTAGATAATCACAGATTAATTCGGGTAAGGAGAAACCTCTAGAGATCATTTAGTCCAAGCTCCTGCACAAAACAGGTCCAGCCAGATCAGCTAGATTCACTGCGGATTTTCAAATAACAGGCAAAAAAAGCACAACACAAAGAGGGATGGTGCAGGGCAGAGACAAAGATGTTGGTATGAATCTGAGTATGTCTAAACTTGTTAGCTAATAAGTGATTGAAAAACAATAGTGCATTGTGTTTTCATACTTACTGTAACTGGGGACATAAAGATTTCTCTGTTCTAGGCTTGACTGCAGGGGGCTGGTGGCTTGGCACAGGTGGCTTTGAGAGCACTGGTGGCACAAACAGTCCAGGTTTACCGTGTTCCCTTGGCACTTTGGGCTCTGCTAGTTTTTCAGACAGCTGTGACAACTTGGGTTTATTGCCTGGCAGAGGAGGAGGAGTCCGTGAGGAAAGGTTTAAGCTTTTTAGCTTCTCACATGCTTCTGGAGGAGCAAGGACTTGTGCTGGAGGCAGCGGCTCTTGAGGCAGTGGGTGAGACTCTTTGCCACTTGGAGGCTTCTTGAACACAGGTAAGGGGGGCACAGGGGGCAGCTCTAGTTTGATTTCAGGTAAGCTTCTCTTAGGAGGAGGTGGTGGTACTGGTGCACCTGGTTTGCCACCATAGGAATTTGCCCTCACTTCTTTGTGGGGAGATTTCCTGACGTGAGGAACAGGCGGCGGTGGGTACGCAGGGGGCAGGACCATATCTGCAGAAAGAAAAGCAAAGAACTTGACACACTGAGGGGGAATACAGTATATCATCAAAAGAGACTTTTCAAATCAATTTTCTATGTGATCTAGGATATTTCACTGGCATCGAGTCTGACAATACTCAACATGCTGGATAAGCATTTAACTTCCAGCACAATTCTGAATGTTATAGGTAATAAACTCCTGATATTTTTCTTCAGGCATGGCTTATGATGACTCAGCAAAGAATTTTCACTTTGTAGTCTGTTTTTTCCTTAAAAGCATTACTGCTGCTCCAGACTGATGACCAGATACAGGTCATCCCAGGCAGGAGGCTTGCAAGAAAACACACCCCTAAAGGCATCTAATGCTTTCTGTAAATGGTTACTGCTGTTATTACAAACTTCTGACCCTAAATACCTCTCAAGATTAGATATCTCTGCATTACTTCAGTTATTTTGCCAGTTGGAATAGTAATGACTAATACAAAATAATAACCTGGCATTCCACGTGAATATTGCCTTTGCTGCAGGGCCTTTCATGGGGCCTTTTGTGAGGGGAATCAAAGGAATCACCTACCATCTTTTACTATGTCAGAAGTATCCGGCTGTAAATAAGACTCATCCTCTTCCTCCTGGTCATAATCTGCAGACAAAAAATCAGTGTGTCAGACTCTGATAAATACTCTTGGAACCTAAGAAACCTAAGAAAGAGTATCAAGTACATAGGGCTCCTTAAAACAAATATTTTTCAGGTATTTTTTCTGAAGAGGTGAAAAAAAATTTAATAGCTTTGATTCACCTCTCTGCTATCTAGGTGTTTGCTTAAATTTTTATGTCAATTAAAAAGCCATCACTTATAACAGAGGCAGATGAAGTACACTGCATGTTAAATTTTTTTTTCAACTTAAAAGTTAAAAAAATTTATTTTTTGGTGACACTTTTTAGTGTTCCAGCTCTCCTGAGAGAAGTTCAAATCGGTTGCTGAGACACAACTACATGGATGCATTAAGAAAAGCACTTGGAAAAAAAACATAACCTCCAAAATTTAACCCTACCACAGAAAAAAATTATGATTTTGCAGGATGGAAGATTAAGCAAGCTTAGTGATCTACAAACAAATTTTAATTATTTTGCCTTTCTCTGGCAACAACAACAACAAAAAAACGGGCACACCAACAAATGGCTTAAGTGGTTTCAACGTTGCCTTTAACTGCAAATCAGGATAACCAAGCTACAAAGAACATGTTACTTCTAGGCAGTAATTTCTCATTGGTTATAAGAGGAGCCTGAAGGACAATATGCAGAGGAATGCCCTAAAAACAGTAAGAATATTTGATAAAAATCATTTTTTCTAATTTTCCTAATTTAAATTCCTACCAGGCCTCTTATCATTCACCTTGCATACAACCCTCCCTTCCCATAAAATCAGAAGGACTAAACTACAACCCCACATGAAATGCTGATGAGTCTGTTCTCCTCTGCTTGCAGCAATGGAACCGGATTTCCTAACAAGACCCATTCCTGCCTTTTCATCCCAGTCAGGAAGAACAGTCAGGAATTTCCTTTCAGGAAATGAGAGTACTTGCTCCCATCAACATTGCCCTTAGAAATCTGAAAGGGCAGATGGGGAAAGGGATCTCTGCTGAACCTCAGGGCAAGGTTTCTCATGTTGGTTTTCACAAACATATTTCTTGACTAGGAACTCAGTTGCTGAAATATGCTGTGAATGCTTACCTGACAGGCTGTCATGTCCTCACTTTTAATTAACTTCCTTACAGGATCTGAAATTCTTTAGTTTATTTGTACCAACAGTTAATGGCACAGAATACCTGTTGCGACAGTAAAACTACAACAGAGATACACCTTGTACACCAGTTACAAATTGGATCAGTTTACTTAAACTATGGGAATAATTCCTGCAAAATTCAGAAGAAATAAATAAGCAACAAAGAAGCCTTATTTATCAGTGTCTAAGTTTGTCACCTTCATTATCTGCTGAAAAATGGGAATACTTGATGTCAATGGGACGTTCTACTGAGCCATAGAAACTGTCTGCATCAGAACCAGAGTCACTGCAAAAAAAAAAGACAGAGTTACTTCTGTTTAGCAGGACTGCAGCACTGGAAAGGAATGCTGGAAAAGCAGAAGCAATTTGTTCCTATTTCCCAATTAACAGTCAGATATGTTGCTGCTGTCTTTTAAAATATTTCATTTTTTACACAAAGCTGACATTCAAAGTGCTCTTTGTTTAAAGATCTGGATTTTTCTTCATATTCTTTAAAATATAACCTGGGAAGGGCTTTTCTTCGAGTCTTACTGCACCTGTTTTTATTTAACAGGAAGTTACTTGTAGGTGCAAAAAAGCCTAAAACACCACTGTAAAGAGCTAGTGCAAAAGAGATAAAAAAACAATAGAGGGTTTATACCTGAATTCTGTTATTGTTTCTTTCTTCTCATGGTAGTGACCAATTTCCCTTCTCAAGGATAGCATCCAATTCTAAACAAAAATAAAAATACAACATTCAACACATCAATCTTTAAATCATTAAACCCAGATACATCTTGTCCTCTGTAAAAACAGAGTAACTGCAGGGAACATACATTGGAATAGTATTTATCCATGACTTTTTATTGAAAAGACTCAGCAGTCAAATGCTTTGACTATCTAAAATGCTGTAGGACCATACTGAAGCATTAAATTTTCAGTTTGCAAATTTCAGGCTGTTATTCCTAAAGCCAGATATATATTAGGAGTATGTTTATGGGTGAGAAATCTCACTGAACAGTTTTCAGAATTTATCAAAGTCTCAACGTATCATTATTTTCCCCATGGTGAAAAATAAATACGGAATATTTATGAAACATGGACAAACCCATGCCATCTAGTATGTGACAACCATTCCCTAAATTACATGGTGAATTAACACTAACTTAATAGTTAAAACTTCAGACATGATTTTCAGAGGAGCCCAAAGAAATAGGTATACGAATTCCAGTGACAGCTGCATTTCCAGTTCATTTGGATTTTAGGGAAGTCCAAGATTAGCTTTTTGCTTCAAGGAAAATACTATTGCAAAAAAAGAAAGTTACCTTTCTTTCATCTTCAGAAGAAGCTGAAAAAAACCACGTCCTGTGCTTCTTGCTTATGTGAACTAACTTGAAAGGAAACACATTGCTTGATGTTGTCTCCTCAGCTGCCCGCATAACCCTGAGAAACAGAACAACCAATACAGAAAAGCCTTAACCTAGAGTTAATGTTGCTATGCAAGTCATAAAGACTGACAGAAGGCAGTTTTACTGGCCAGTTCTGCCTTATGAAAAATAACTCCCAAGCCCAGAAAATCACCACAGAAACCCCCATATGTGCATTTGCAGTACTTCTCCATTATTGTGGTAGAAGGGATGGTGCAAAAGGAAGAGGACTTGTTAATCCACCAGCCAGACTTTTATGAGCAGCTGCTTTGACCTGCTCAAGAGTTAATGAGCCACATAAATTCATAAGTGTCAGACACTGCCTGAGGTACTCGGGGTGCTTGTGGCCCTTATTTCAAGAAGTCACTATTTCAGAGGAGAAATCAAAACACGTTTCCCATGAAAATGAGCAAACTTCATTTTTACACATTTCCTTTATAAACACTTTATTGCACATTTTTTATTATTTTAAAACAAGCATAACTAAACTGCTTTCTTTTTTGTGTGTGTAAGGAATTCCTTCATCTGGGACTCCTAGGGGAAAATAATTAAAAAACCCCTTATGCAACTAACTCAGTCTAACAATCTTTCCGTTCAAATTCTTTTCAATAATGCTTGTCTGCCTTATACTAATCAGGACCTGGTCCCTATTCCAGCCAAAGTCTCTACAAGGCTGCAAGAATGAAGATACATGAAAAGGAACTAATGATCTCTAGCATTTACAGATTCTACTTTTGTGTGGATAGCAGAAGCTGCTGTCATGACAAAATTACAGTAATCTTGAATTTTTAACTAGCTACAATATTTACAAGTGCATTCCCTTAAAAATATGCTATTGTTGTGCTCTGTTACAATGCTTGCATAATTTAAGAAAAGGCAATTCCTTATTCCACAAGGCTGAGAACATTAAACAGTACAAGATATACATATATAAATACAATAAAATTGCAATGGTTAGGATCAATACAATGGTATTTCTCTACATTCCCTCTCTCATTAAACCTTTCTTAGCATCCATTTCAACAGCAATTCCCTAAAGTTAGGTTGGACTGGTATTAGCAGACCTTGTACTTATGCTGCATTCAGATTCTGACAGTACTGGAGAACTTGAAAGCCATATTTGTGCCTTCAATTTGCAAAGTAAATATTAAGACTAAAAATATATAGTGAAATGAGTCAAATGCTTTGCACAAGCATTCTCTCATACAGAACTCTGTAGCTGATACAGTTTTGGCAGTAACTACAGTTGCTGAACCAGTAACTCCATAAATTTTCTCTTCTGATTCCCTTCTGGTCACTACAGAACAAAGATGACTTGTCTGAAAGAATTCACATCTATGTGCACGAGCAGTCTGCATTAATCAGTAACAGGAGTGAGGCCACTGCAATTCTAACAGCTTTACTGGTTAAATTACAGAAGAGGAAGGCTATCCATTTGCCAAGCACAGGAAATGTCATATATAAAATTTGAAAGGAATACATTTCTTGGGATCTGAGATCAATGATTAGCCCAAACCACAGATACAGCTGTGTTTAACTTCTTTAGCAATGAAACCCATAGCCCCTAGCATTAAGTAAAAGGAGTTTGGGGCTTTAACAACCTCCTTGGCACTTACCTGTTGTAACCTTTCAAAGAAAATGCACCCTGGGGAGATGCAGATGTGCTGCTCTTAAAATAGTAGATACATCCCTCGTGGATAATCACAAACCTCAGTGGCCCTGAAAAGATAATAAGTGAGCAAAACATAAAACCAAGGGCAGTAGAACTACTAGAACCTCTTAACATGTGTAGAATTGTTGTTTAAGATTTTAGTAATCACATGAACCACTGCAAATGAGCACAAACTAGCTAAGTGACAGCTTGCTGATGATCAGTCACACAGGGAAGCAGGCCATTGGCAGAGTTTCAGGACTCAGGGTAATATTTGATTCCCTCACTTGAGGGGCAGCTGATCTGGAAACTTCAAAAGAAGCCTCAGAGACTGCAGGGCCGACCTCCACCTGTGCTCCTTTATTAGTGGAAGAAGCAATAGCAGGAAGGCAGCCACAGGGTGCAAATACATTTTTACATCCATCCTAAAACCATTATCTCCCTCTCTTCTTTCACCTTAAGTACATAATCCTGCCCATGAAATAATATCCTGTTTTCTTTCTTTTGAAAAAGGCCAAGACTCCTTCCTTTATCAAAGACAATGATTTTTTTTTCCTTAACTATACAAGTAGAGTTTCAGTATAAACAGGGATACCCAATGAATAGCATATAAATAAACCCAAAATCTGAACTTTTCCCCACGTAAATAGATGTATTTCATAAGAAATTACTGTTATTAAGTACAGTCCAATGTTGGCAGTGAGAAAATTTCCATTTCACAACAGCAGTAGGAAATGGGAATATTTTTTCCAGTACAGAATAACCAACTGGAAAAAAAAACAACCTGAATACTAATTTCTTTCAGAAAAGAATATTTGAAATTGATATATATCCTGGGAATCTGTTTGTTTTGAAAACTTACTTACGTCACTTACTCGTGAAGGACTTGACAAGAGAACTAAACAAGCAAAATAAAATCAACCACAACGTTTATTATCTAAGATTTACAGTTGCAAAACAGTTAAAGGAAAATCTTTCAATATGAGTTTCATACATATATTCCAGTAAAATTGCATTCCAATACAAAGTGGAAAACCAGTTTCAACAGTCTTCAACGTGAAATCTGTTACTGGCCTCAGAGGCAAGCATTTAAAACATTTAATTTAGTTAATACTTCATTTAACTTACACTTCATGATCTGCAGCTGGGTGCCTCCTTTTTTATGAAGATACCCTGACTTGGTGACTCCTCCAGGCATTGTCAGAAGGTTTTGTGCTCCAATTGCCTTCATTGGGACTGGCCAGACCTGCACCTGCGAGGCCATCATTCTGCAATTTAGAACAATTAAAAACAATTTAAAACTCAGATTTTACTTTAAGGAATGAGTACTGAGAAGCAAAGCTTGTTTCCTTAAACAAGCTTTCCAAATAACTAATGTGGTTCAGCACTCAAGAATGTAACAAAGATAGGGTGTTCAAAGATTCCAGGAACTTTGTAATGTATAAAAAAAGTGGTGCAAAAAGCCCCGATTTATTTTTATACAGTTCTCAACAGTGATTGACTGTTGTTGAAACAAAGGAAAAGTGCTTAGTAAATGTTACTTAAATATTTGTGTTTTAAAAAATACTCCAGATAACACTGCAAGACTTAATCAGGCAGACGACTGGAAAGAAAATTGGTTTCTTCTCCCAAGTGCTACATGGCACAGATATATACAGAAAATGTAACTTTCTGTACAAGGGAATCAAGTCAAGGTTTAGTAACTGCAGCATCCAATACTACTTACTCCTGATATTTACACGTTTTATTCTTTAACTCTTAATTCCTTAAAGGATTAGTATATAATCTCATACTAGATGTTACATGTGACAGCATCCTGTGCAAATGAAGTTCCTCTCAGATTTTTGCAGGCTTCAATTTAATTTATATGTCAATTATTTATGTAATGCTCACCAAGCATCTCCACAATTAGCACATTTTCTGCTGTCATCTTAAACCAAGAATGTTAGTTTCTGAGGTAGTAACTTATACTGATATAATACTGAGAGCCCTTTCTTTCTTCAACTGCTAACAGAACTAGGCTAAGGATCCTACTGTCATGGAGAAAAGAAAGCATGTGTGGACAGAATGGGAATTTTGACCATGACATAAAAGGGTCTGTTATTACCAGGTGTAGGGCTAGAGACCTTTGCTGGTAAAAGACAAACTAATGAAGTTCCAGTTAATTAATTTTTGATAAAGGAATGATGGTTTAGAACTGATAAGCTTTCAGTGGAGGACTGAAATTTAATGGATCTTGTTTGTTTCTCCTTGACCCAAAAAGGACAGTGAGGGAGGTAAATTGTGAGGCTCAGCACAGAATCCAAGAGCCTCAGCACAACACCCTACCCAAGCACTTGCCCCTCCAACCTAAAGTGGCTTTTCCCATTCTGAAAAGAATAAGGAAGTGTTTCAGATTTGTTGAGGTTCTACAGCAAAGTATGCATTGTATGGGTCAGGAAAAACAGAAATGCAAGTCAATTGTCTTGCAGTGGATCAGTTTAGGATTCAGCTCTAACTGTTTGCTGATGACACATGTGTGGGAAAGGGTGGAAATTCCTAGCAATTTCTACCAGGAGAGTTTAAACTAAATTAAATTCTCTAGGCAGTCTAGAAGATTTAATCACAAAAATTAGGTTTTGGTCACCAGTGTTTTGAAGCAGGCACAGCCAGAGAAGATAGGATCCAAGGCCCTAAAAAGGCTCTCATAGCAGACACATCAAGACACCATGGTATCCCAGTTTTCCCCCAGGACCTCCTTGCTCACCAAAAAGTAAGTTGCTTTTGTTCTACTCAGCTATATCCTTCCTTCTGCTGTTTCCTCCTTGTTCTTATTAAATGACTGAGATCTTTCCAAGCTGAGTTATTTCCTCCTCCTCCTCCACAACAAAATTTCTCACAACAGCAATGGGTCCAAAAAGGGGCTACTCATGTATTCTAAGCTTTTAAGACTAAAAATTAAAAAATAGTAACAAACACTAACATCCCCCTGCCCCTCTAAATCCTTCAAATTATTTCTCCACGTCTTGCAGAAACGTTCAAGTGAGGGAAATGGAGAGTGTTACCCAGCTGGCTGCTGATGCCAAACCACATCAATACCACTAAGAGTGATTTCCTTGAAATAAGGATTGCAAAGGCAAGTCCTGGGATTATTCTTTTAAGAATATGCACATCAATGTTTCAACATTAGAACTTAATTGAAGTTCCTTCAGTCTGTTTCTATTTATGTCCAGAAAATAGATTAAGTAAAAACGAAACCTTTTCATTCCAATAAATATACTTTGATGTTACTTTTCCAGCATTAGTCTCAATGCCATCCAACAGTTTCAAGCCTCTTTGGTCTTCCAATCCTCTGTACTTTACTACAAAGAACAGAAGGAAGGACTGAAGCGCCCAGTGCACAGTGTGAAACTGTTTTAGTGCTCTGTACATCGGCTGAAAACCTATCAGAGAAGTCAGAATTAAATATCTCAGAGGTTGTCCAAAACAATCAGTAAGTTGAAATTTCTAGGAAGCCAAAGTCAAAGTCTGGCAATAAATATATGCTACCCTAGGTAAATACAGAAAGCAGAAATATTTGTCCCGGTCATGTTTGCCTTCTACAGGGGAGTGCACCAGTCTGACTACTCACTAAAGCATGTCTGGATGGGCATTATCTCCTCTGCCTGAAAAGCAAGATCTTAAGGCAGAGAGGAAAGAAAAAAGAAATTATAGAAGCAGAGGAGAAAGCAGGGGAAAAAAAAAAAATAATCCATTGCTACAGTGTGATGGCTACGTGGGATTTAACTGGCAGGAAAGGACAGCAGAGTATCAGGTTGTGCTTCCCCCTTTCACAATCATTTCTTACTTTTGGCTACTTACTATAAAACAGTCCTGAAAATAGAGACCAAAACTTAGAACTTCCCCAGCCCAACTATGTGAATAATAGAAGTGAGTAAAAGGAGACACAGCTGAAGTCCATGCCACCAAGTACACATATCATGAACTGAAGAGCCCACCTAATGCACCAGGCTTTTCAACAGATTTAGGGGCAGCTAAGCCTATTATCTGCATTTCAGTGTGGCTTCTAACACTCCCCATTACATCTGTACACTCCTCAAGCACTTTCATTTGCAGGCACACAGCAGACACCTAAGAGATGACTTCAGTATTCTGAGTTGAAATCTTTCAGCTAGGCTGCTAAAATGCATTTAAGTGCTTCGACTCCAGTCCCAGGCAGATTTTTCTTCTTTTCTTGACTGTAAAATACAGCTCTGTAAGGACAGATGTTGCTATTTTGCATCACACTGCTGGGAGAAAGCTATCGAAACAAATCTAACTTCAGAATCTATTGCAGGGGTGGGAGGGAAGAAGGAAAAAATGGAAGCTCAAAGATTTTTGTGGTCTTAGCATCTACAGTATGGTTGCCTTTAGCTCACTGAATGGTTCCTGCAAGTCTTGATATTCCTGCTGCAACCTCTTTAACACGTTACACCAAGAACAGATGGATGTTGCATTACCAGGTACATGTCATAGCAGTCACTGAAGTCACTAAGAGCCTGTTAACTCTGGCATTACTGAGAACAGAGGGATATCTTCCAGTTGTTTCTTATGCAGTTATTCTTGCACTACGAGCCAAAGCCCCCATTCCACATTTTCACATAGGAGAGCCTCTTCCACAGGGCTGACACCAAGGTAACAGAAAGGGCTCACTCAGAACAGGAACAGCTCCTTTGGCACTGGTCCTCTGTCATGACCAGAAGGCAACATCCCCCATGCATTGTTTGGTGAAAGCTTCTAGTAATAGCTACACACTTTATTCTTCTTCCCACTCACCAGGGATCTACACCCATAATTTTTAACCAGTTTTTCCTCCAAATCCTCTCCATGGGGTTATTGAATTAATCTTCTCCCCCACTGAATGGAGCCCTCTGAACAAAAGGAGAATGGTAGCAGTCAGGGAAAGGTCTTGCATCACTTTTGTTTCTCAGGTGATCCCTGTGACAATTCTATGCCTGTGAGGGAGATGAAACACCTTGGAGTGCAGTAGGAGAAACAGTGGAACAGCAGTTTCTAGGATGTGCTTCATTGTTCAAGAGTGCTCTTGGAAAGACAGAACGGTGCAATCAGCACTCTGGAGCATATACAGAGCTTACACTATCACTATTGTAACTACTTCTTATATACAAACTGGTCTATCAGGCTGAAAAACAAACCAATTTGCAGTGTATTGCTAATGTACCAATAAAGTGAGCCCAAATCTATCACATGAATATACTTGTCTCAAACACTATCACAATGAGCCATTTTTTATTTCAAAGTACCCTGAAAGTTAAACAGCATGACAAAAAAGTGAATTTACACACTTCATCCTGTAACCAGGATATGGCCAGTCAGATACAGAAGTATTTTCTGAATCGCAGTACTGCTACTGAGCTCAAACTCCAAACGGATAGCAGACTTCTGTTATTGTGTAGCAGGTAAATGTATACAAGTTTAATCTATGCCCTCACTCAGTGGATAGAGAATAGCTAGACTGAAGGCTAGGGCATGATTTTACATGCTAAAAGTCCCTCCATGCGTAAAAGTAAGATTCTGCCACATTAAAAATCGGGATTACATTATACAAGAACACTTACCACTCTTGGCCCTAAGAGCTATTGGCGTTCAGCCCAATTAGAGCAAATACAAGTTGATTCAATTAAGGATTGCATCTTGGAAGAGTCCGCAGTTCTTGCTTAACTTTAGCAGAATATACCGCAGATGTGATCATCTCCACATATTACAGTATGTAGGCAAAAAAAAAAAAATTACACTGGTCTCTGAGACTACATCTGCCAAAAGTAGTTTTATAAGTTCTCTTGTTATAATAATATTTATGATCTGGCCTCGTTTGGGAAAAAAAAAACAACAACAACAAAAAATCAACCTCCAATAACACAGTACAAGAAGTAAACCTGCTCTGAATTTGTAACAACTCTCTCTATGACAGTTACACCTGAGAACTTCTAAAACTAATCTCATAACCTCTAGTCCTTAAATCTTACTTGGAAGTAAAACCTAGCTGAGCCAGATGCTAGTTTACTTCTGAGTATGTAATTTACAAATAACATGACATATATAACACATAACTTAAGAAATGAATGTATTCCCCTAATTATGCAGAGGGAGACTGAAGTATCAGGCTTTACCAAAAATGAGGCAGCATTATACACTACAGAACAAGAAAAGGCTCCCCTATGTGCTCCCAGCAATTCTGAGTTAGAATTATTTCTCTAATTTGATCATCTAAACATTTATCATCCATTCTTAAAGCTGCATTCAGGTCTCTTGAACATTTATTTACCATTCTCCAGTACTTCTGAAATACTTTTCCATATCTGACTTTTTTTGGTTACACATTCCATTTCTTAATACCTCTAACAGCCCCTTTCACAATACTCTCTCAGAAAGATTAATAGCCCAGTACAAACACTGAAGTAAAAAAAAAAAAATCTTAGAAGAAAAAGGGAACAGAAAAATAAGCCCAACTGAGATACACTATATAACTGAATTCACTCTCTTTAACTTGCTTTGACCTGCTTTTCCATTCTGACAAGTTTTCAACCAACACCCAACTCATGTCTTCTCCCTCCAATTTTTACCATTTAATTTTCAGCATGAGTTTAAATTATTTTAGCCCAGATACCATAGTCTACTCTTAGTAGCAGTCTGCTCTCTACCTTAAGGAGAAACGACGAAAGAAATACAAGCCGCAGAAAGCACTAACCTGGTGACCTTGTCCGATCGACACATAGTTTTTCTGCTGACAGTTTCACCGAAAGATTGTTTCCTTTGTGATGACAAAGCCATTAACAACTTACGACCCCTCTCAGGCATGGCAGGAACATCTCTGCATTTCTCCCACCTTTGGCTACTCCCAGGTTGAAAGGCACAGCTGTAGCTGCTGTCTGCTCAACACACAAAAGGAAAAGAAACCCTGCCCCAACTGCTTGTGCATCTGCAGTGCACTGTGGCCAAAAGTGACGCCGAGGCAATGACTTGTTTCCTTTGTTACTTCCTGTTTCCCCCACTGTCCGTGGGCAGACTATCTCGGTCAGATTTCCCAGCTTCCCAGAGAAGTTATAAATCAATTCCCGCACAGCTCAAACGTCTGGCAGACATCGAGCTAGAAAGCAGAGGGGATGACTTTCCAGGGCTCACTTTCTTCCTTCTCACCTTTCAAACACTTTCCTACGGGAGAAAAAGAAAGCCGCCCTTTTTTTCTCTCAGTGTACTCCAGCTCCCACACAGGCAGAGGCACAGCTCAGAAATGCTGCCTGTGCTCCTGAAGAGCCTGTGCCTCAGGTACTTGCACCGCACCACAGAACTGTAAGTATTTCATCTGTTTTCTCCCCCACAGCTGGAGCTTGTTCTTCCCTCATCAACCCAAGACAATCAAAATAGCCATTCTGAAAAGTTCTGCAGCATAGACATGCTTTAGAGCAAGTCCTGCTGGTACCTTTGATGCTACACAAATCACAAAAGACAATAAAATTCTAATTCAAGAGGCTGACAGTGCACAATTGTTCACAACTATCACCAACTGATGATGAATAAATGCCAATGGTTTACTCCTCTTTTCATTTGGAGTTTTTTTAAAAGGATTCAAGTGTTTCACTGACTTTCTAGATTTAAAAAATATTCCAGGCTCAAAAGTTTGAACAAGACAAAACCAACTAGCAAGTTTCAGAATGATGGACAAAACATACAAAAGTATGTCAAGCAAAATTTTTCTCTGCATGTTTTTGGGGAAATGGACATGAATCTGTATCTCAAAATAGAAGGAAGAAATCTCCATACAACATCTCTTTTTGTAAACTACCCAACAGTCAAAGCAAAACAAAGAGTAACACAAAAGAAAGTAACATTTCAGATACTTCTCATGGCTGTATGGGCTAGAAAAAACAGCTCTCTCACCATTGGGCATCCATTTAACACTCCTTCCATTACCAAGCTTTATAGAAAGGGAAATTGAACCACACACCAGTTGTTAGCCAGAAGGATCAGCATATCAGGACACAAGATCCCAGTGCTCTTCAATTAGCATCAATACCCAGCTGTTTCAGTGGCTGGACAGATTTTTCACACAGAAAATAATTACAGAGGACTCAGCTCAGTGTTTCGTGAACTAAATTCTCTTGCTTTATTTGCTACAATATAGGTTACCCATTTAAAGCACACTGCTCTAAATCAATCTTTCCTCCCTGAGTTCTGTTATCTGAGCATACTCTTCTAAGCCTGCATTAGCATCTTCACAAGCTATTTCTCCAACTTAGTAAAAAAAACTAAATTTAGAATGACAGAACTTGAGTATATGCAACACTGGAAAAAACCTTTCAGTTCCTCTTTCGCTTTCCTGATGTGACACACTGAACTCCTGGTTTTCCCCTCCAAACTCCACAACTTATAGTAGTATGTCCTTTGGCTTCAACATTCTCATTAAACCATGCCTCCTTTATCCAACACATGTTCCTGAAGCACTGCTTTTCGTCTCTAAGCTTTCTCATGCTGCCCTCTCTTTCTTCATTTTAGTACTCAGAAATGTGGCAGGATTTTTCATTTCAAGTTCCAAGATCCCATTTCAACTTCCCTGGTGATTTCCAACACTATCAAGATGATCCCAGAGTCAGAACAGAGGACACTTCACACACACAGGCAGGTGTTCCACTAAGGAACAACCAAAGTTTAGATGTTTCATGGCTTTGAGAGACTGAAAATTCAGTTTAACTTTCTAGATCAAACATTCACTAGAAGGATTGTATTTCAAAATTGCAAATAAGGAATCAGAAAAGACATGAAAACTTTATGGATTTGATTGACATGTCTTCCAGGGAAGGGAAAGAGTACTAAATATATCCTCCTTCACAAAGCAAGATTCTGTTATGCATGGACCTTCGTTATAAGGTTTTCAGATTAATCTTCATTTGCCCCCATGAAATCAGTGGGGAGAAGCGGGCTTGCAACAAGCTAGCCTAGGGAGAATTTCACTCCAAAGAGATACTTCCTTTCTTTAATGTTATAAGGTATCACTCAGCCTTAAAAGGAAGAGCCAAAGCATCTGGAACCAGCACTTGGATTTCATTCCAGCAGGGCTGCTGCTTGAGGAAGCCAGCCAGTCTTCTGTGCCATTGTCAGCAGCAGCTCTTGCTGGCAATCAAAAGCAATCCTGCTTGTCATTGGTTAATGGGATGCAAGGGCACAAACACGTCTGGCAGAACGCTGTCCTTGCTGGTATAAATTCGCTTGTCTCACCACAGGGCTGAGCTGTGCCTGCAGCAGGAGCACTTCCTCTTGCTGACAAATTTACAGGAAACTGCAAGACTGGACTGCAAAAAAAGCAGCACGAGAAGACAACAGCAATAGGCAAGGCAGAAAATTTTTTAAAGCACTTAAAAAATTAAAATGGCATGAAAACCACTTTCTTTCAAATCAGCTCAGTAGTTAAGTTCCACTCAGAACACTGTAAGGATTCATACATTATATACTTTCACAGAAGTCTACAGTATAATAAGGCACTAAGAAAGTAAGGGATTAACAGAATGTGTCATAAGTTTGAGTCGGGAGTAGATAATTAGAAGTTTTATATTTAGAAGTTTTATTTATTGTTTATTTATTCTATTAGTCTCAAGTTTCTAGATGACAGTGGAAACACAGCCATTACATTGGGAGGTAATATATTTGTTAGCTGCATGCTTCACAACTGCAGATTGTAAAAGAGCAAGAGTAAATGACTCTCCTGAATCCTTCAACTAATAGGTAAGGCAGTCTTATGAAAATACAAGTAACCATACATCAGAATTACTTCTGCTGGGTGAACTGCATTATTATCTTTACAAAAAAACCAAAAAGATAAATCAGCGACAAGGAGAAGAAATGAGGCCACAACTTCCAAAAATCCTCTTTCAATGTCAAAAAAACTTCTATACTTTAAATTTCAGCCATCATCCTTTAGCTTACTTCAGAAGATGTGAAGTCCTAATAATTTTACTTATTACATATACTTAAAATAGGTAGCTGAAGCCTTGATAATAAATATTCAATCGAAACCCAAGAAACACTTAAAGTCAGAAAGCTTCCAAGTTTCTGCTTATAAGCCTGTGACTCTTAGGTTCAGAACATCTATACACATTTTGTTGGCTTGTAACTTCAAAAAATGCTAGCCAGCACTAGTCTGCACTAAATAAGCCATATCTCAGAGAATGAGCATATCAATTTTAAAACAAAGTTGTAACTTTTCATGACAGTTTCATCAAACAATTTGGCCCACACCCTAGAATCATGATTTTGATTTTGGGATATAGTTAATGTCATATATTGCTCAAAAGTAAACCAAAGTACAATCACAAAGTACTGGCAATATATTTATCATATACTTATAACAATATTATATATATATATATTTGCAGATTATTTTCATGTATTGCATAGCTTCTAAATAAAGCAAATTAGATTGAGCAGCTGGAAGACAAGAACCATGTACAAACTCTCAATGTATGAACATTGTTATTTAACAGTCAACACCAGCCAGCTAGCCTTGAAAAATAATGCAAGGCTTTGTATTAACGTATTGTAGGGCCTCTCACTGCCAGAAAGGTGAGCTGGACTGGGGGGCTGGAGCACGTCAGGAGAAGGGCAATGGAGCTGAGGAAGGGCCTGGAGCACAAGTCCTGTGAGAAGGAGCTGAGGGAGCTGGGGGTGTTCAGCCTGGAAAAAAGGAGGCTCACAGGAGACCACCTCACTGCCTCCAATTCCCTTCCAGAGGCTGTAGCCAGGGGAAGGTCAGGCTCTTCTCCCAGGTACCAAGTAATAGAATGGGAGAAACAGCCCCAAGTTCTGCCATGGGAGGTCCAGGTTGGATATTTAAAAAAAAAAAAAAAAAAAATCTTCATATAAAGGGTTGCCAAGCATTGGAATGGGTTGCCCAGAGAAATGGTGGAGTCACCATTCCTGGAGGCATTTTGAGACTGTGGATGTGGCACTTGGGGACATGGTTTAGTGGTGACCAGGTGTTGGTGCTAGGTTGAAAGTTAAGACTCAATGATCTTAGAGGTCTTCTACACCCTAAATTGTTCTGTGAAATAAAGATTGTATTAAGATCAGTACAGCTGTCCCAGAATCACTTTTGATGTTGGCAATTTTGTCATGTGTAGCTCCTCCAGTTTAATGGATTTCTACTGAATCAAAAAAAACCCCAAAACTGTAACCTAGGGAGTTAACTGGGTCAAGTCCGTGCCAGTCAGATCACACCAGTAACATTTTGTATAAACAACACAAAGTAGAAGGCAAGTGCTGAAGACGATTTGCTGCCTTTTGTTTCGTTTTTCTATGAATTCAGACACATTATCAACACTCCATTTCCATTTACTACTTAAAATAGATGAACACATTCTTTGTTCCTTTTAACTGTTATTTATATACAAGGTGTATATGTTTATATATACAAGGTCCTCATACAAAACACTGTAAATACCACTATGGCTATGATAAACTGCTCTTTCATCAGTGCTTGTAGAACAATTTAAAAGAGAACATAGTTTAAAAAATATGTAAGTAACAGAAGTACAAATATGACTGCCAAGATCCCATATCTGCAGAGAGCTGCAAAGGGGGTTTCCCCAAATACATATAGATACTGAAAGTGGGAGTTTCCACAAATAATTTATTTCCTTGGTGGAAATTTACAATTCCAACAATTTTACTGGTTTGTGATTCACTGCATACAATTCTGTCACTAAGATACTAAAAACTGACAAATTAGGAAGCACTGATGGACACTAAAATAATTGCTGCTTACATGTCAAAACAGCTTTAAGCATTTTAGCTGATGGAGCATTGAACTTCAGTAAAAGCAACATCTAACTAAAGGCTTTTAGAAAGGTATAGGAAGGGGTCAAATATCCACTAGTGATTTTAAAGTATATCTGACAGGTATATGTAACCACCAGACATCTTGCCATATGAAGTTAAGTCTGTTGTTAGGAAATAATTTTTTTGCTTTTTTAGAATTTTACTTATACTGATTTAAAGTACATCAAGTAATTATCCAAGAGGGAAAAAAAAGAGATTTAATTTTTTCCTGATACTAAGGCATTTTGGCAAGATACACAACATCCATGAGTTCACTGTATACTGTACTTGTACTAGGCTAATGTAACTGAGATCCAAGACTTCTATAGCCAAAGAGAATATTTCTTTCTAAAGTAATATGCAAACCAACAATAAAATTACTGAATATGAGCAATTTTAAAACATTTCTCCTGTTGGATATTAAAACCAACAAAACCACATAAAGCCTATAATGTCCTTTTGAGTGTCTATCAGCAAAAAATACAGTGAATAAATTCATAAACCCACTGACCCCAATAACAAGCTACTAATTGAATCCTAAACAAATGCAGCAAGCCTGGCTTAGAGGAAGCATTTGGTCATGTCATCTGTGAGTCCTTCAAGCCTGTGTTTCCCTCTCCTGGTGACTGCAGGAACCTTATAGTTAACAAATCTACCTCTTCAAGCACAAGGCTGCAGCCTGCACCAAAGAGGAAGCTCAACTTCTGCCACATCTTGAAAAAACAAAACAAGACAAAACCAAGACTTTCTATTTTTATTTTGCTTGCACAGAGATTTTGGATACAATTTAAAGACACACTGTAACTGCAAAGACTCACTCTGTGCTATACTGCTGTACAACACAGTAGCGGTGCTGGGTTTTAAATAATTATGCAGTGAAGCATCTCAGAGTTTGCTGTTCTCAGACTTGGAAACTCTGACTATGAACCAGAATATCCAAATAAGCTAATAACCATGCAAGTGTGATTCATAGAATTAGAAGGCCCAACTGGGGTTTATTGCTAATGGACTGTCCCCATTTCCAGCAGCTTTGAAATTCTTTGTGCTCAAAGCCTCATGTAAGTAGGAGCACCAGAAACACAGATTCTTTATTCCAGTTCCAGTTACTGCTCCCTTTTAAATCACTATATGAACTTCTCCAAAAGACGTGGTAAAGCATCAGCATTTTACCACTCCCACCACACAAAACACTGGATCAAAGGACTGAAACAGGTAAGGGCATGGTTTACAATAACCAGAATTTAAGGCTACTGTGTATTTCTTCACACTTAGATAAATACGACCTTTGGGTTTTGATGGGCTTTTGCTTTGTTTGGTATTTTTAATAAGCACCAGAAAGAAGAAACCCTGTAAGCTCATGCTTACTTTCTACAAAAGATTAATTGAATTATAAACAGCACATCATGTGTACTGCAATTTTAAATGATATTTAAAAATTAAAACAAATGTACACTGCAAAGCTGCTCCAGAAAGACAGCAGTAAACAAACAGTTTTCATCTGGAGGACATAAAATAACCATAAAATAATCTAATGCAATGGGCTTCTCTTACAAGATGATTTGGACAATGGCGTTTTCTATTATCATTTCTTTATGGAAATCACTACTTCCTTCAGAAGGATGACTAAAAATAAAGAAATTCATTCCCCCTAAAGCTTGTTTAAATGAACTCCAACAGCAAAGGTTAGCCTGACATTGACTCAAGTCTCCAGAGCTGTAGAACTGCAGTCAAGAATGAGTTCACACAGGGCTATTTTCCAGCACAGAAGACGTTCATATGCAATAGTTCATAACATATGAACAACAGTCATATTTTACACCACAAACCAGTTTGCCTAATCAAATATTACTGCCATGGAGCCAGAAGTTTGCAGCAAGGCTTCTAAATAGGTAGAACCCCTCAGCATAATATTATGACAATAATGAACACTGACAGTAAGACAGACTAAAACACAAATTCTAGATTCTTACTTCCATCTGACCTTGATGTCATGTAGCCCTTCTCAAATCAGCTCCTTTTCTGACCTGTCATTTATGTCAAGACACAACCCTTATAAAGGTGTTTATAAGGGTATAACTCATTAACTCTGGAGAAAGGCCTTCAGAACACTACAGATAATGGGAATGGATGCAATGATGTTGTACATGTGAATCAAAACCTTTCCTAGATCAATGAACACGAATATTTCAGAGGAGGAAAACAAAGGAAAAGGCAACACAAAAAAAAAGCTGTAATACATCTCACTTAGTGCACAGTGATTGAAAAACTGGATATACAGAAATCCATCTCAGATTCCAAGACCTCAGACTCTGGCACTTCAAAATTACACCAATAAGCCCCTGAAGTGCAAATTCTTAGGCTGGAAGAACATACTATATCTTTGCCAAGTTCTTATACTCTTCTGCAAGCTGTCCTCAGATCTGACTCCATACAGCTATTCCTATTGTCCCATTAAGTGAGCTAAAACAAGAGTTTGCAAATGAGAACATTCATTCAAAAAGATACCTCTCCTTCCTTCCCATCAACACTTTTAAAAATTATTAAAAAGTTTGACTCTAGCAGGAGCCTGGAATCTCTTACATCTGCTCTACAGTCCAGTTAGAATATTCCCTCTCCTTTTTTAACTTGAAGATGCTTCTGGGTGTCACATTAACCTATCCTATCATGCAGAACTTGCTTTTTTCTGAACACTTTCTCAAACATTTTACAGCACTGCCTATTCTTCCCATTCCCATGGTCACAAAGATGGTCCAAAGGTCATTTGTCTTATCCCTGGCCTCAATGACTTTTTCCCACTGAAGCTAACCTTTCTTTATTACAGACTAAAACCACACACATATAGACATACATATAGATACAGTTCTTAAAGAAATGGTGTATGTTATAAATGTCAACAGTCATTCTTCTATACTTGGCAGGATGAGCTACAAAGAACACATTGCCTTTGTGCACCATTCTTTTTTTGTAGTTTCCTTGAAAAGCTCTTTCAAAACAGTGCAGCCAGACTCTTTACAGAGGTGACCTGGTTATGACAAAAGGACTCCTTCTTCACAACCTCCAAAATCTTGTATTTATGCACTGCCTGGAACTAACAGCCATTATGTCCAAGGAGTCTATATAGCATGCTTTCATTCCCAGGTTTTGGTTCTACACAGAATTTATATAGAGCATGTAAAATTTCCAGCAAAATTTTTACAGATTCTCTTTCACAAGATTTACATAATTTCTTTCCTGCTATACCAATCTTAGATATTCTTAAGGCATTCTAAATACGAATCACTTTTTTGTACAGAATGAAGAACTGAAGCTGGATTTCACTCGCACAAAGGAAATTCAGAAATCTAGGTCAATGGGATTGGTCCTGTTTCAACCTAAGTAATCAAACCAGACATCTTTGTATAGTAAACAGAATAGTTCGTCCAGACCCAAGCCAAACAACATCACAGATGCATTGATTCAGCTGTGGGCGTTACTGTTACCACAAAATTAAATATCTACAAAAGCTGAACTTTACAGGAGGAAAATACTCTTTCTGCATATTTAAAAAATATTTAATGCTATTTGTGGCATTTTATTTAGTATATGAAATCATACAGAGCGATCTACTTAACATCCTCTAAAAAACTGCACATTACAACTATATCAAAGTTGCACAGCATTTTGTAAATTGTTTATCTCTACAGCCATAAAAAGAACTCTCAGCTTTGGAGGTGTACTAAAAAAGCATTACAGTCTGTCCAAAAAAACTCTTCTTCCAGAAACTATATGACAACCTTTTATGCATTCTAGTCAGTTATTTTTAACTAGTAAGCCACTATATCAATGAAATACCTTTCCAAGATACAACAGAACTAATTTCCAATTTATATCAGCGACATTTCCAACAGATCAAAACCTAGCAAGACCAACACTGCAAACTACAATTATCCCATTACATACTTGAAAAAAATTGTCTACAGAATTTTATGAAAAAATTGTAAATTCGGCATCATCACAGATTAGCAAAGATTGATACAATCACAAAATCATTGTGGGTCACGTCCATCGCTCCAGTGCTACTTTCTCGCCTGTGCAGTCTACCCGAGAACCAGCAGCTGGCACAGTTCAATCAAGTTCAAAGATTGCAATAGTTAAAATTTAACTGGATGTAGAAAAATAATCCTTTAGTCAGCAAGGACAGGAGAATTGTTGAAGAGTTCTTACGTACGGTATTCCTTAGAATTTCAAAGCTCACCTTTTTTTGCTCCTTTGGAATGTTGTATTGTTTTTCTTTATCATTTTTCATTTCACTTTGCTGGAGATTAAACTGTTCAGTTAGAAATCACAAGGAATCTATTCCTCAAGACTCACCATTCATAAGACCTTTTGGCTGTTCTACAGAATGCTATCATTAACACTTTTCATTCCAATTCAAGCTCCCTCTTTATCTAGACCATTTTGCTGAAATATGCTACATAAACCCATCAGACCAGAGGTCACCAGGGTTAAATAGCAAATAGTGATACAGTTTATCTTCTTAACACAGGATTATTAGGAACACATCAGGTTTATACCAGATTTTTATGTGGACTAATGCCTGAATATCAGGCCAACTTCATATGTGGTCTTGACCTCCAAGTTGCTCAAAACCCTAAAATTCCAACAGTAAGAAACTAAAGAAAAGGAAGTCTGCCCAATGCCATAGCTACAACTACTAAGGAGTGTGGGGAGACAGCATTCTCACAACTTTTGTTTCTGTAAGAATGACACTTTAAACTCCTGATTCATGTGTCAGGTGTGTTTCTTCCACATACCTTCTCAATTAGCACAGACCAGCAAGCACATTTAGAGCAAAATTCTGGTACAGCATGCACTTCATCTCCTAAGGGCTATAAAAACTACAGGGCATAAATAACATGGGGCAGGCAAAGTACTCAGTCTGTTGACTAGAAAGATAGAAATGGTACAAGCACAGAAACAAAGATTAATTAGAAGTATCTAATTAATAGGTTTCCTGCTATCTAAAATGGAAGAGAACACTCCAGGAAGGAAGGGAATTGTGTAAAGTTGCCAAACTATGAGTTTCAATCAACAAGACTTCTGTTTGCTAGATTTCACAGCAAAGACACTGCTGCAAATCCCTTCTGCTTGTCTTTCTCCCAAGAAGCAAAGGTTGTCAATCAAGTGATTGACGCATTCCTTGGAACAAGACCTCCACTCAGAAGAGACCCAACTCCCAGTTCAATTACCCAGCAGGGAGACTCCTACTAATAAGTAATTATTAAACACCATGACACTGTTGCAGCCCATTAGAATAGCATTTAGTACATCTTTAGTAATTAACAGATTTGTCACTAAGCCCCCCTTGCCACCTGCCAACCCAATTCTGCTGGGGAGCCAAATCCCTGAGTGCAAGTGCACAGGTGGCATCAGCAGCACTGTGACACCCTTCTGTCCCACTACCACATCCTTCCACTCTTGGCAGTGCTCTCATTCCTCTAGGACCAGTGAATGAAGCAGAGGAGCCACCAGCCAGCAGGGAGGAGGACAAACAACTGCTCTCCACTGAAGGAACGGGGATGCCAGGCAGCCATGGAGAAACAGCCTGGCAGTAGAGGCACAGCAGGCACTGTGCCAACAGGACAGACAGCTTCCAGGCTTAATCACTTCGGTGTCATCCAGTACTGTGTACATTTGGAAACATGGTATTCCATCCTATCTGCGCTGTTCCCATCATTAGGAGAAAGCTTACTTTTTTTTTTTAGCAAGAGATGTGAGATTGAACACATCCACACATCCCCCTGACAGTGCTTCAATTGGCCTCTTCAGACACTTGGATCAGTGGCATTCTGAACTACAACCTTCTTCACAACAGCTGTGGCATTTGCCAAGGGACAGAAATAAGGGCTTTTTCTTTTTTTTTTTTCTCTTTTTTGTTCAAGGGGGGGAGAAGACATCAGGAGACAGATGACTCACTGAGGCTCAGAGTACTGAAGGAAAAAAAGAATTTCACTGTGAGCTCTTCTCATAACAGCTTCCCGCAAACACAGTAATCTCTTCTATGTGGCTAGAGAATAGCTTTGCTATCCAACTCTGTTCTCCTAGTTTAAACATGAAGAGTACATTTAAAATATTCCTCTTTGCCTTCCAAATTTCCCATCCTCCCCACTGCACAGTCACACAGCAAGTATTTATCTAGCATAATCCCAGCAGTCTGCCATGCTTAATTTACTCCTGAGTAAGAGTACCCACACAAGCTTATGGATGGTGGGAGTGGAATACATTTGTGCCAGACTATTCATCATCTTATTATTTGTTTGGGTTCTCCTAAACCCAGGATGACAACTCTGTTGTATACAACCTCATTATTTGTTTTCAAGGTGGTTTTCTACTTCCCGCTCTTTAGGAGGAAGAAAACTACTAATCTTGTATCAAGACTTGTGTGCCCCTCCTGCAATGGGTGTTTTGTCTTACCAGAAAAGCCTTTCTGGTTAGCATTCTGATGAGTATATTCACCTATATTTACCTAATGCAAGTCTCCAGTTACATACTGAAAGTAAGGACTCTTTCCTAGACACAAGAGACTGTAGAGGACTGTTTGTCCCATGCTCCTGTATGTGGTGCACCCACTTTGTCAGCAGAAATTGCATTTCCTCATGCAACGTGTACAAAAGTCTGTATAAACAAATCCCACTTCACTCACTTAAAATGCACGGTGCTTTGGAAACGTGCCTACCTGGCATCACAGTGGAATCTGATTAACTAACTGAAAAATTACAGTGGAAAGCTTGAATGTTTAAGCCTGACTGATTAAAGGCAATTAACAGCTGCAGATGCTCAGCAGCTGTGTGAGTCAGGTCACTTTTTTGCCCAAACAGTTCAAAGTGCCTTATTTTGATTAGTCAAGCTTACAGATCAGTTTTGAATTGGCTAATTATAAGCCTTTCATCTGCCAGTAGGACCTGTAGGGCTCATAGTCCAGGTTTCTTTGTGCTAAATTTCTCTTTACAACATTTTCCAAAAAAAAAACAAAAACAACCAANTCATTCCAGGAATAGGTACAGAACAGAAAGATGGGTAGCTCTTACACAAGCTTATGTGTCTAAAGTGTACACATGAGTGTAAAGTTTTATCACTATAAGGAAATATCAGAAGCTGACTTCAGCTTGGTGAAAACAGTGTGACTACAGGTCTGTGTAAAAGATTTAGGAGACATTACAGTTTCTGTAATGCAAACCCAAGGTTCAGTCATACCACAGCACTTTGAGATGAGGGATACTCCACTTGAGGAAATAACTGTCCTGCAGTCGTCACACATTGAACTGAAGTCTCTTCAGAGCTCCAGCTTGGTCTAGGAGAAACAAAAACTTATGTCATATGTTGTAATAGAATTACTGTTAAGCAACATCAAGGTAATAATTTACTCTTTTTAGTAGGGTTGTCACAAGATTAGAGACTAATAATTTAAGCCTCTGCTGCTTGGTTGCAGGAACTAGCTCTGAAGGGTAACTACGGTCTGGCCTGACTACCAACCTCAGCACTTGGATGCATGCAACTTCTGATGACATTTAGGGGAACTAGGTAGACTTTGAGGTGGAATTTGTAAGCACGTGGAATTTAAACACAAACTTTTTACTTCATAGTAGAGTTTTAAAAAGTTTGACAAATATACCAATAGAGAGACCTGTCAGTCACTCAAGCTGATGTTTAGAAATATGGTAAATCTTGTAGAATCATGTAAGGGCTAATAAAACCTGAGATGAAGGACCATTTCAAAGAGATTGACTTGCAATATGATCAACATGAAAATACTGAAAGAAACTGCAAATAAAAAAATCAAACTGCTAATTCTATGAGTATTTAAAAAAATCTATATTTGTAGAAACTGTTTCCAGAGTGATGATTAATGTCTACCACTACAGTAGCTGAAGTTAAAATTAGAACAAGGAAACAAAGCTTCCTACAAAACCACATTTTTTGCCTTGCAAGACATGTTTCACCAGACAAGCCCAAGGTATTCACAACACTCTACTTACACCTCTCTTCTTCCTATTTCATTACTATGGCGCTACCATATAAAAAAAGAAAATTAGTAAAACGTGCTTTTTACACTAATTAATATCTGTTTCAGGATCTGAAGTGTTGCCCTGAAGTGTTGCATTAGTAAAGACAAAGTCATCTCAGTGACTGATTTCAGCAGAGTAAAGTTCTGCTGGAGAGTAGGAAGCTTATTTGTCTGGAGAAGAACTGAACATGGAAGTGGGAACTGACATGTTAAGTAAGATTTCCCTCCTCCAAGGGTTCCTGTTTTTTATTTTGCATATCTTTAAATGAAAAACTAAATTATAATAAAAGATGAAGCTGTCATTTCAATTCAAAAGCATTTAGAATTAAGTTTTGCTTTTGTTTAACAATTAATTATTGAATTGCACAGCACAGGTTCATAGTTCACTTAAATAGGAATTAGACCTTATTTCCATCTATTTCAGCACAGAATTACACCAAAAGATGCTGTTCAGCTGGCAGTTCCAGGTTGGCTGACCTGAACAATGAGAAAGTATATTGTATACCAAGTAACAATGGAGTTCAGAGCAATGAAGTCCAATGTAAATTCCCATTCTTGTCCTTTAAGAGAGACAAGCCATTCATGCAGACTCTATTTCCACCACTCTAAACCACCCAGTATGGTTTTGATTAATTTTCTTGACCATACAAGTACTAAGCCTAGGGATACCAAATTCTCCTACTTCCTTCTACAATTTGCTCTCCTTCTGTTTACTTGGCTACACTTCAAAATGAGAAATCTTTTGCCTTTAGTCATGTCTGTTATGCACAAATCACCTTTCATGACGAGTCTTGCAGCACACTTCCCATCCTCTCTTTTGTTAACACTTGGACAAAGAAAGATCTCTGAGGCAGCAACAGTTCCAGACATGCACACTGGTGCCACTGCCTCCCAGTCCTTTCTTTCTAAGTACTGCCAGAAGCAAGAATTATGAATATCATTCAAACTCCAAAATGCAGGTTGTTTTCCTACAGCAAGTTGAGACTAAACACTTAACTGGAACCCGGTAACCAATGTTAAGCCAGGTGCTGAAAAATGACAAATCAGTGCAGACAAGAAATTAATCGGAACATAAAATACTAACAGCCAACTCTAAGAGCTGCATACTGAAGTAAATTTTTGGTGTACATATTACTGCTTCTCCTCTGCTTCTTTTAAAGCCCTAGCTACCATGATGAGGGATTTTAGTTTCTGGTTTTTTAAAGCTGTATGCTATCCTTCCCATTAGAGGAAAGGCTAAAATACACAGTACAGGCACATAGGAGGAAAAAGAATAATAAATGTTTGCTCAAAATACAGACATTGTCTTCTTCCTAGGGACCTCATCCATGACCTTTGCATACTTGTGCAGTGCTTCTGACAGAAACAATAAAAATCTGAAATTTCAGGGGGTTAGTACTCCCCAAAAGAAGTTAATAGTACTCAACAGGGCTACCAGATTTTAAAAAAAAAATTAAGACTGATACTTCACTCAGTTGCTGCTCCCATATGAGCTCCAACAGAAATTCCATTTTCATATTTAGAGGAAAACATCTGGCATGGAAGATTTCCTGTTTGAAGAATTCTTACAAGTGAGTTCATGATTAAAGGCATAAATCTGACTTTCTCCTAGCTCTGATTTATTTAGCAAAGCTGAAGGGATAATGAAATAAGAGTCTTGGTTAAACATGTCCAATAATTTTCCTTTTTGGGGATTGCAATATAGTCCCTGCACTGAAACAATCAAGACTATCAAAGCAGAGTTTTATGCAAGTCCTTTGTGCATGTATGTCAAGGTATTGTATGACTTAACAAGGTTTAGTTGCAATGTCTACTACATCAAGCAACAAAAGCCATAATCTGTTTACATGGACCACTCTAAAGTTAGCATGAAGCTATCCTGAATATATGTGCAGGTACTAATTTTTCTATATGCTTAATAAGAGAGCAAAAGTCTCTGTAGGCACCTAAATCCACTTTGAACAATGAGGAATAATCAGGAATTAACAAAATTGTCCTTAAGGGCTCACACACTACCATATATAGTTGCACCACCTACATAAATCAATCAGTCAAAATACAAAGAAAAGAACTCCTGTATTCCTGCCCCAAGATAGCCAAGGAAGTGACTTACCATGACCGAAACAAGGTTTGTGCTTTTCTACATTACAGCAGAGTGGTTGCATTTGACCAACAGCAAAGTGTTTATCTTTTAAAAATATAAGGATATAAAGCTAGTTTGAATTGGGAAGTTCCTTCTTTGCCAAATTAACACTAGAAGAGCTGGATTGGAAGTGGAGACATATGCATTTTCTAGAAGACAGAACAGACTAATAATTCAAACATACCTATTGTTCCACTAGGATTGAAGTGATTCTGATCATACATGATTAATGATGTACAGTTTGTCAGTTGACAGTATAAAGAAAATAAAAATCCAGAAAGCTTTAACCATAACCAGCTGAACAGTGAGAATTTTCAAACATTAAGACAATGAAAACATGCGCTCCCTAGACTACTTGAAGTATTACCTGTGGCTTTTACAGAAAGAAAAGATTGTGAGGAAGCAAAGGTGTACTTTCCCTACCTGAGGGCAACTATAGACATGAAAGTTAATCCAATAATAAAATTCAGCAAGCAGCTATTCCTAAATTTAGCCACACCTAATTATTTCACATCATCTATGTAGCTCAGTTCTTTACAGCTGTTTTAGGAGACAGATCCAGAATGCCCACTTTCCGTGAAGTTCAGATTTGTCAGAAGTACTTTAGAAAGAGCCCCAGCTATACATTGGGTCTCCCTGAACTAGCCTGGCTAAACCAGCCCATGACTACAGCAAAAAGAAACAAAAGGAATCTTCTCAACAGGCATGCAAGCTGTTCCCTTCTCTGCTCCTAAAATCACAGTCTGCAGGAGCTGAAGCCATAAATATTGCCAAGGTGTGATTTCTGAATAACTGTAATTCTTTCTCTGCACTGTACATCACCCTGAACTATCTTTCTGCCAAAGATATTCAGATTTGCGTAACTACTGCAAAAACACCACCTTGGAAGAGATAAGAACTCAGTCATTATAGGAAATGAGCTGGCACATCAACAAAATAAATAGATTATTTCAGTTATGCTGGTATGCTGCAACAGGGGGAGAACAACATTTAGGTTTGTTTCCATAGGAATTCATGCCCCTGCATTCTCCCCTAGCTATTATATTGCTTAAAATTAATCCCTCCCTTATCTCAAGAAAAATTGTTTTCAAATTCCTGCATGTGTGAGATGAAATGTAGACTCTTCAATTCCCTTCCTTTGTAAGGAAAAAATAAGAAACTCAATCTAGAAGCACATGGAGAAGAGACAAGATTGAAAAAAACTTCAAAGAGATCTTGGAGAAATACTGTAGACATTATATTACTCTTAAAAATCACAGCGTGGAGAAATTCTGCTATGTGCTCTAGTCTAGTCATCTAAAGCAAGCAAACCAGAGATACATATGCTTGTAATATATAACATGATAAATAATTCCTAAAGTTTACAACTGTACCCAGTGTAGTTATACTGATCAAAACTTCAGTGTCTTTAACTTTCTCCTCAACATATTACAAAAGGCATAACTCATTTAGTCATTCCAGCATAAAGCAAGCAGTGCTGATAGGAGGAGAGGGGTGTTGATTAACAAGAGTTAGCAATGGTTCATAAATTTTGGAGGAACAACCAGTGACATATGTACATGTGATAACTGTAAAGGAAATACACATTTCCTTCAGTACTATATTTACAGAAATGAGTGAGCCTCAGATTACCTTTGAGGCTGCCTTAAATCCCCTTGTTTCTACACACTCAAACTCCCTTCCCAACTCTGTTCCACTACAGTACAGGTTCCAAGGCAATTGTGAAAAAATATTATGAGGAAATGCCTTAATGGAGTAAGTTTACCTTAAAAAAAAAAAAAGGCAGAAGAATGCTTAGCTATACAAGAGGGGAATAAACATCAAAGAGGTTATTTTCTCCCTTCCATAAAAAGAAATCTCTATAGGAAGACAAAACACATCATGGAAGAATCATTGTATCAACTAGTATTTTTAACTCTAAACAAAACCAATTTATTCTGGCTGTTCCCTGATAGCTGTTAGGAGTCCTCACCATTCCTTACAGCTAATAATCAATGCTATTGAGAGTCTGAGCTTCTATGAACTTTCCTGCAAAGTCCAGTAGAAGTAGCAAACAAGCTAAGATCCTGATCCTTCAGTAACACAAACTAAAAGTTTACAAATAGTAGAGTCACTTACATCTGCAAGTAGTTTTAAGATCAGGGATTAAGCCAGAAACAATTAATGCACACAATGCTTGCAGGGCTGCACATTCCAAACAACTTATGAAACTGTTGGACAGCCTGACAAAAGCACAAGCTGCCCATTGTCTAACATCCCATGCCAAACAGACCAGAAGATGCACCAGCACAAAGTCAGTGCCATCAGGTTAAAGCACACACCTTACTATTCCTGCAATCTTGTAATGCAGAGCAAGAAATGCACCAACGACCTAAGGGCTGTGGGGCAAAGAGCAACACTGCAACCACCAGGTTTGAGTGTCAGAGGCACTCTTCCTATAGACAAAATGACAAATATGGATGTGCCTTTTGGTCCTCCTTGTCTGTGTTTCAGTGCCCTGAAGAACAAGGCAACACTTCTTAAGACATTTCCATTTCTACTTAGCACTCATTACCAAAGTGATTGCCATGTTTGGTTTTCTGACAAAGGAGACTGCTTCACAGTCCTTTAAGAAATTGCAGGAGGAGACTTTTCATGCTCTCTACGTTGCATCTTTTGTAGGCAAGCTGAACTTTTTAGCAACAATATTAGATTGGAAATCTGGTTTTCGAGGTACAAGGAGTTCATCTGCCTGCAGGAATTTTGAGATTCACAATCAGCTGGTCAGATTTGCCTCAAACATAGCAATGCTTGCTCGGACAGCCTTGCCCAAGGTTTCTGCAGGAACTTATCTTGGTATGTTCATTCTTACTGCTTTGATAACTTCAAACCTTTAACGTTTCCAAAACTGTTATCTCTGCAACTCCCTCCTTTATAACCTTTTCTAAAAAGTGCTTTATTTTCTGGACCTTTTAGCATGAAGTTGTCATCACTGTGGAAAAGTTTATGGAAAGCTGAGAGATTTTAAAACAAAAAACAAAACAAAAAAAAATAAATACAATCAGGAAGGTGTGCTTAACCCACCACTAAGCTGACCCAGTACTGACTCCTCAGTAATGGAATATTGGCAAGGGGTATCTATTAATCAGCTCTCCTGCAACAAGATGGCTCTAAAATACTGCAACAGGAAGGGAAAGAAATGTGTTATGCCTAAAAGAAAGATAGCCAGTTAATTCTGCATTTGTCTAAAGGGTGAAAGAGGTACATGAAGGAAATAAACTGCAGAGGCCTCAGCTCCACACTTCCTGTACAAATACAACCAAAATTAAATGGAATAAATGTATAATTATTCAGAGCTAAATTTATTCCATAAACTGTGACACATTAACCATTAGAGCAGAGAAAAAGTGGAAAACTTCACAGTAAGAAGCATACCAGTTTAATGCAACTAATTTCCAAGAGGAAACTTCAATGCATAGCCAGACCAAACACACATATCAGCAGGAGAGTGTGACATGCACTCAGGAACTACTGCACCTGCAATGATGAATTTAGATACAGCACGAGGCTGGTTCAGTCCCACTAGTGACCTGTACCTTGCCAGCCTCGAGTCGCCAGAAAATGGTCCTAGCAGACAGGAGGGGAAACATTTATCCACCATCTCAACTCATTTGGGATAGCAGTATCCAATTTGCACCGGGCACTTGGGGATAAAAGCTGACAAATTAAATAAGCACATGCCAGGTGTTCTCGCTCTCTACTGCTCCTAGAGGGACAGCATAGAACTTGCACAGAGCGTACACCTGCAGAGGGATGCGAACTTCATACCTAGACTGAAATGACAGATGTGACCCAAGTAAAGAGAGGACATCCAAGATTAAAGTAGATAGTAACACTAAAGAAAATGCTGCACAATACATTTGTACCCTATATTTCACTACTGTGTTTCAACTCTAAAAAGTCTTGCCTCATCCTTTAACCTATATATATTACCATTAGAAGCATGCTAGGAAATGACTCCTGATGCTCCCAGTTCAATACCAAAGCCAAAGCTCAACACAAGTGGGCAATACAGCTCCTTCAATCTTCCCTTCCCAAAGGAAAGGGACTACACCTTTTTTCTATCCCCAGAAGAGCCTTTCCTTTCCCCATGGGCGGACTCACACCGATGAGTGTGCTCACCTGCAGGTGAGCAAAGCGACACCCAACTGAAGGCGTCAACCCATAGAACAGAGGACACGAGGCGTCTTCCCGCTGTTTTCTCCAGAGCCGCGGGAACCGCGCCTTCCCCAGGGAACCCGGGCGGCAGCTCCGGGGACCGCCAGCCCCGCGGCTTCCCCCGCCCGGCACCGGGACTTCGCGGGGGCCGTCCCGGCGCTTCCCGAGGCTCCCGTGACTCACCCGAGGAGTTTCCCGGCGCCCTCCGGCAGCGCCGCGGCGGGAAAAGGCCGAGAGACGCGGACACGGGGGAGGCGTTCCTGCCCCACCGGGACAGGGGCTCGCCACCGCCGGGAGCTCACCTCTGCCCCGGCTCGGCTCGGCTCGGCTCGGCTCCGCGGGCAGCAGCAGCAGCAGCCGCCGCCGCCGCTCCCGCCGCTCACCCC
>VXBU01013514.1:667745-715933 GCA_013400315.1 Bombycilla garrulus
CTCTGCGGGCTCCAGCCCCAGCCCAGCCGCCGCTCGGCTCTGCCGGGATCGCGTGTGCTGAACGCTGCCGGGGGCCGCTGCCTCGGCTCTGTCTGCGCCTGGCACAGATCTCTGAATCCAGATCGTCCAGTCAAACCTATGACCGAACTCCACCATGTCAACCGGACCATGGCACCGAGTGCCGCGTAGTCTTCCCTTGAACACCTCAGGGACCGTGACTCCACGGAGGGCGGGTTTTATCTGACTGGCAGCAGGGTCTGACACAGGTGCCTCCCTGGAAGGTGCATGGGACAGGGAGAAAGGAGGTTGTAGCACAGCTACAAACGGTGACACTCCTTTGCCAGTGTCCATCGGGAATCCCGTGCAGGCACTGCCCCAGGTGTCCTGTGTCCATCGGGAAACCCGTGCAGGCATTGTCCCAGGTAGAGGCACTGTCCCAGGCGTTCTGTGTCCATGGGAAGCCCATGGAGGCACTGTCCTAGGTGGAGGTCCTGTGTCCACGGGAAGCCCGTGCAGGCGCTGCCCCAGGTCTGGCACGCTGCAGGGACGGCTGGCTCGGCCGGGCCCCATGGCCACAGGTGGGTTCTCCGGGCCTCAGTGCCCCGCTCCTTGCTCCAGGGCCGCGGCACAGGCAGCCCGAGCCGAGGGCCGCAGCAGCAGCGCTGGCTCCAGGCTGGCCCCGCACAGAGCCTCGCGTTGCCTCTGCACCCAGCTCTCATTTTATCCACCTTTTCCCCACATCCATGCTAGCTGCACCCGTTACTCCGCAGCCTACCTGTGCTGCCGAAAGATGTTACACGGTTGGCAAGGTATTTTTAAGTTCTCTAAAAGGTGGCATTTAAAATGTGGTAAGATGAAGTTTGCTCCATTCGCACATGTTAAATGTTAGTTTAAAATATATACTTCTATTTCATTTGAGATTTTGAATTTTATTTGGCTTTTGTTTGTTTTTCCATTTGCCTTTTATTACTTCCCAGATGTTCGGAGGGGGGGAAGGGAAGGTGTTGTAGGTAAAAAAAAGAAGGGTTTGGGGGTTGTATTTTTAATTTTATGTGGGTTTTACTCATAAAAATTAAAACCATTTAGTGTCAGGGGAGGTTTACGTTAGGTATTAGAAAAAGGCTCTTCACCCAGAGGGTGGTTGGGCAGTGGAACAGGCTCCCCAGGGAAGTGGTCACAGCCCCAAGCCTGACAGAGTTCAAGAAGCATTTGGACAATGCTGTCAGGCACAGGGTGTGACCCTTGGGGATGATCCTGTGCAGGGCCAGGAGTTGGACTCGATGATTCTTGTGGGTCCCTTCCAACTCAGCTTATTCTGTGATACGAGCAGAGGTGTGAAAAATCAAAATTACATTTAAAAGTAAGCAGAAGCAAAATAAGAAAAATGATGAAAAAAAAACCTATTTAAAGTGTTCAGCAACTTAAAATGTGGTTTTTGTCCTGTAAAAATTATTACTATTAAACAATTACTGTTCTGAGAGATACAAAGTGATCAGTTTTAACTCCATTTGCTTTTGTAACAAAAATGTAACTGAAAAGAGAGCACTCAATAAGGCAGTATTACTAAAACATTGACCTGTGTATCATTCTGAGGCTTGTTTGAATAAAAAGCAGCAGATTTCTTTAGTGATTAGGCAGTTTATACTCCAACCTAGTTTTAAAGCTTTTGACCTTTATGGTAGTACCAGAGTAGTTTCTGTGGTCACAAAATAAGGTGGTGGTGCAATATTTCCTGTCAATGCTATTTATTAGTATTTCTCTTTGTCATTCACAGAACTTTGTAGTATGAAGTAGCAAAGAGAATCCCTTTTCTGAATACAATATAGAGAGGGGCCTTGATGTGTGAAATTAAAATCTCAGTGTTTAAAGTACAACAGAGACTGACTAAAGGTGTAAATGATGTTTGGTGATGGACTTTGATTTGTAAGATAAACGCAGTGCTGTTAACACCTGCTTCACCTGGATGAGAAGGAGTCTCTATGTAAACAGAAAGATCATTTCTGAGTATGAAAAAGGCATTGCACTGGCAGGGCCTAAGGAAAATCAAGTTTCTTAAGCTTTCTCACAGTTGCAGCCAACAGCACCCTCAGGTTTCTGTTGCACAAAGATTGAGAGCTGTATACAGCCGTGGGCAGGCTGGGTAACACAAGTCCTATATGAAGACCACAACTAGGAAAGCTGCTTGAATGTAGCTCTTCCACCGATTTTGGTGTGAGTTCTGTGTCAGAACATCCTGACTGTTGGTGGAAATTACAGCATTTATTTTCCTGCCTGACTAAACCCAGAACTTTCAGTCTCCAGAGACGGCAGATTGATGCATGAAGCTGAAGCAGGTGTGGGGAACCTTCACTTTGTTGGCTGAATATGCCCTGTGATTTCATTTTATAGGGTTCAGGCTGTGGTTAAAATTACTGTGTGTGTTATTACTGGATAGCAGAGTGTGTTAGCGGGTGGGCTGCAAAACACATTGGAAAGGCACACTTGGTCCTCCACAAGGAAAATATTCCCCACCCCCAAACCAAAGTCTAAGCTCTGATACAGACTGTGTTGCAGGATAACAGGTCCTTCTCCATCTCTCTTCTGAGTTGAATTTTGCTTCTGTACAAGCCAAGCTTTCTGTGTGACCTAATTTGCATGCAGTGATCCAGCTGGGAGGACTTGGAGGCTTGCACGTTCCTCCTGGAAAAGCTCTGCCCGGTACTTTTTAGGATCACATTTGTGTAACATCAGGAAATTATAGTTATTTTATGAACTTGCTCTTTCTCAGTTGTCTCAAACTAATGAACACATTACTTGAATATGAAGATTTTATCAGTTCACATAATATATACTCTTGATATTATGGAATCATAGAATATCCTGAGTTGGAAGGGACCCAGACAAGAATTATGGAGTCCTGGCTCTGCACAGGAATACCCTAAAAATAACACCATGTACTTGAGAGCATTGCTTGAATGCTTCTTGAACTCTGGCAGGCTCAATGGTCATTGAAGCCATCCAGTTATTTTGAATTACAATAATCTGCTGTTGTAATCCAACATTCCAACCTTGTTTTATCAGTAAATATAACTTATAATGCTTTTATCAATGAGAATATTCAGGTTAGTCTGACATTCTGACATGGTCTACTATATGTGAAGAAATCTGTTTTATCTCATTTATCTCTACTCTTCATAATCTTTTTTCTTCTAATTTGCATATGGCAAATCAGATCAAAGGGACTATAGTTCTGATACTGCTTTCACCTCCCTTCTTCTAGAATACAGAATTTGCATAACCCTCATTACGAAAAATAGGATCTAATTTTTAGCTGAACTAGACTCCAAATCTAACTTATGAAAATACTTATTTGTGAGTTCATTAACCAACTCACCTATAATTCTGAGAAAGACACTGTCCCTCAATGGCTTGTGGCTCTGCTTCCTCCTTCCTGGCTCTCTTTGTTTTTTCAATGTGCTTGCAAAGCCTTGGTTTATTTGTTAGAATTGCCTTCCCATGTCTAATCTAGATGACACTTGGCAAGTCTCATTTCCTGGCCTTGAGACACAGCTTACTTCTGGCCATCAGTCTTTCAGTTTCTTGCACAATCTGCTTATACCTGATTTCCCCTTTGTGATGGCTCACTACCCACTTTGAGCTCCAGCTGCACCAAGAAAGTTTATTTCCTTGATTTTTATTCAGTCATGTGGTACGAGTACGAGGAGTCATAAGGAGTCCAATGTAACCAAATCAGGCACCATCCAAAGTGCAAACCTGGGTGGGAATAAGAACAGGATGCTTGGGGATTTTTGTTTTGGTTACTTGTATTCTGCCAATCACTCTACTAAGAAAAGCACAAAAGCATTCTCAGTCCCAAGGAATGAAAGCATTTGTGTCAAATTTCAGATACTTGTACTGTGCCTGAAAAGCATCAGAGAATGATATAAGTACAGAAATACAGATGTGACAGATTAAAAGTTGGTTCTGTGATACCAACAGGAGTCCTGACTGGGGGATTCAGGACTGGGTTACCTGTTTAAATATGCAACACACCTAAGCCTTTAAATATGTTCAGGCATTTCTCATTCTGTTGTTTACCCCAGAATTGTGCTCACTTTCGATTTTGCTTGCTGCTCTTTCTTTTAGCTGCTCTCCCATGGGAATGCAGATGAGTCTGGCTCCAAAGACACTATCAAGGGGCCCTAATGGGGCCTCTCGGTAACAGGGCGGTACCCATCGATAATGGCATGCTTCCTCCTTGCTCCAAGAGGCAAAAGGATTCTGACCGTTCTCCTCAATAGGCATGCATTAAAATGATAATATATTTAGGTACAAAGAGGGTAATTTTCTTTCTTTGTTCACTAGAATTGCCAGAGAAACTTGAAAAATATTAAATTCCAAAGATAAAGAGATGTGAAAAAGAGCAAATGTTTTCATCAACAAGTTTCTGTTGTGTTTATAGGACTTTTACCAAAACTTTTGTAAAAATACAACATCCTTCTTGGCTTTTTTGTTGTTTTTTAATGCTGACAAATGCTGCAATTAATTTGTTACATAACCAATTCCAGGGCCCAACTCTATCCCTGTAGAGACAGAACAATCCATTATGGATGGAGGAAGCATGCCAGAAAAAGCAAGGCTTCGTGAAGGCATTTTGCCTGTTTCTGTCACGCTTTCCGGCTGAAGCTTTAAGGAAATAAACTCACTAATACTTCTCCAGCATACTTGGCTGACAGCTTTTACATCCCTCCTTGTCTTCAATATTACAGAGCTGCTGATGTGCAGGACAAGGGTAAAGTGATCTGTCTGTGGTCATTGCTGTCCCTGGCATCACAGATAATTCCATTTCTTTTTTGCTGTGCTGCATTTGCAAGCAGATTGTATCACTCCTCTCTACAGCAAACAGCACTCTCTCCTTCCTGGCTCTCAGTGTGCTTGTGTGGAGGCAGCTATAATTTGGGTTTGGCATCTACACCACTGAGATCTGTAATGGGAAACTCAGGGATGTCTGTTTGACTAACATATTTTGCAGTTGCATGAAATATCTAGAAAGAACATGAACAGAATTTGAAAAACAGGGTTTCATAAAAATTCCAAGAAAGTCATCTGTCACCTACCTTGTTTTCAGAGGAAATAACCACACTGTGGATAGCTGGGATTTTTGATCCTCATGATTATACTTATTAAGCCATTATTGGGACTAGAATAATGTATTTTCCTTGACTTGCCTGCCCTTATTAGCACAAAGTATCAGCTTTTCCCACATGACCTCATCTGCTAACCTGTGTTCTGGCAAGCCCGGTGAGAAACATCAGATTCCATCATAAGTTCCAAAGGAATATTTCCTTAAAATCCAGAATGTAACCAGTTTGACACTAAGCATATAATTAAAATGACAGTAAACACCAAATTTTTAGTGGCAGTGAAACACGCCTCAAGGTGAAGTGCTGGTTTTTTCACTCTTGAAACTGAGCGAACAAAAGATAGCCTCAGCTGCAGGGGCAGAGAATCCCAAATAACCCACTGCTATACCTCCAACATACAATTCATGATTTGAGTGCTCTGTGCTGTGATCTCCTCCTACTCCTTCCAGTCTGTTGCAGCAAACTGCTCGGTAACGGAAATCATCAGAACAATTCCAGTCTGCTGCTAGTGACTAACAACATTTTCATCCTCTCAAAGCGACATAACTTACATGGCTGTGAAGTTTCCAGAAGGAAATTACTACTCATATAACTACAGCCTTTTTAAGATGGCTCACACCAAGAAGACTGAAGGGCAAGACATAAAATCCAGCACAGCAATACAGCCTTTCAGAGCTCTTCAGCTGCAAACATGCTTATGAAGGCAGAAACATCAGCAACCTTGGTGGCTACAGGTTTCAGAAGCACGTAGGAGGATTTAGGTATGAAATCATGAAGAATGTGAAAGCAGACATGTCTCGGGAGCAGGCTTTAATTTGGGCACAACAAAAGGAGCAGCATCCCAGGGTTGAAGCCCACAGCAATCCCAAAACGCTTCTGGTGTGAGAATGAGTGGACCTCTTGCAGACATCTGCCTGGTGGAGGGAGCTGAAGTTGCTGGTGTGGGTGGCAAGTACTGCTAGGGAAGCCAGGCGGTTTCCAGCTTTGTTCCCTAACAACAGGACACTGAATAACACTCATCCTGCCCTTCGACCTTGAAAATATCATCATACCCTTTCTGAAATCCTTCATATGTGGGCAAGGTTTGCCCTGTTGCTCCTACAGTTACCTTAAAACAGTTGTTAACATGAAGACTTTAACTCTCTTTAACATTGCTTTTAGCCTCTTCCTGGCAGGCATCCTTGCTGCAATCTTCCTTTTGAACTGAACAAACCTGAGCAGATATTTTCCATCCTGCAAGGTTATGGAATCTATCACAGTGTCCTTTAAAACCCAATGCATATGCAAATACATGCATAATAAAAATTTTAAAAGCTGAAATGAAAAATAAAATAGGCCAGAACTGTTGTTTAAAAGTAACTTGCAAGAAGTATAAAAATTGATAGTAAATCCTTTCCCAAATGCATCAAATGCAGGAAGCAAACCAGGGAATCAGTAGAGTCAATATGTGATTAAAGTTTAAAGTTAGTCTCAGAGAAGATAAGATCATAGGAGAACTTTACAGAAAAGCTGAATAAATATCTTACTTCCGTAAGAGAGTCAGAGAAGTTCCCATGCAAAAACCTTTTACCTGAACAAGACTGTATTCTTCTAAGGTAATATAGTCAAACTGTGGTGTAACCTTTAGCTTAAAAGCAGTTTTTTTTTCCAAGAGAGATAATAAATGTGATTGTAATTTTGCTTTAATAAGTCAGAGTTCTGCAGGTGTGGCATCTGGACCAGAGTGAACAATTAGGAGAGGCAATAATGTGTTATGAAGGAGTCAGCATAGTTCTTAGGCAGAAGACCTATGCCTCACAAGTAATCTGCTGGAGTTCCCTGAAGGAGTCACTGGGCATGGGAAAAGAGAGATCCAGCACATATGGCCTATTCAGATTTCTAAAACACCTGTAATGCACTTTTCAAGACTTTTCAAGAAACTGACCACCAATGTCCAAAAAACAGCAAAAAGATGGGAAAAGGAAGGCAGGATTTAAACAGAGTTTTCACTGTGAGGAAAGGCATTTTCCTTCCTTGGGGACTGGCGTGGCATTAAATCTGTTCAACATAATCACAAACAACATAATTAAAGTACTATAATGGAAAACTTACTGTAAGAAGGGACATGAAAATATGTGCTGATATCAAGTTACTTGTGGTAGTAAAGATAAATGCTGGGTGTGGAGACAGACTAATAATACTGAGCAACAGAGCAAGCTGAAATGCAGAGCACATAATTGTAAAAATCTTCCTAACAGCAAATAAAATGGCCCCTGAGCTGGTTGTTACCACTGAGGAATGAGAGCTTGGGTTGTAAGAGTTCCAAAAAAGCTGGCGGTTCAATACTCAGCAGTAGTAAAACTGCAAACAGAACGTTTGATGGCTATCAGCAAGGGAACCAAGAACAAATCTGAGAAGAGCCTCACACCATAGTACAAATCCATCAAGCTTCACAGCCTGGAAACCTTTTAGTTCAAGATACCCCACTGCAAAAAATGCCACAAAATGTGGCAACTGTGTGATTAGGCTCTAGGTCTCCTTGCTTCAGTATGCTGTGGATGTTAGGAGTTCAGTTAGGTTTCAAGTGAGCCTGGGAAAATCTGAAGCAGAAAAACCCATCATCAATTAAAAAAAATGTAACACTCCTCCCTCCAGAACAGTCGCCACTTTGAAGGTTTTGGGGAAAAGTACTGGGCTAGATGGACCTTCCACAGGACCAATAAAAACATTCTTACATTATCCTGACTGCTCTTAAAATATGTTATGCAAATTGTTCCCTTGTCATTATGGGAATGTCTCAGCTGATTTCTCTGTAGTCACTTGATGAACTGTAGATTGGCTCTTAGCATCATTGTGTCATATTTCATCAGGCTCAATCCATTGCCTGGTATATTCATCATGAATTTTTCTGTGACTTTCTGCAAGACTCAGGTGAAGCTGTACAAATAATAAAACCTCAGCAGAGGTAGCACCTTTGAATTTTGGGTATTTTGTTTAGCTTTTCTCCAATGGTTAAATAGGAAATAACTGTGTATTTGATATAACTGAATTATTGTGACATACCAATGGCATCAGGATGAGAGAGATTAGAACTATGTAGAAAAATATCTTCAGAAAGGTGGTAGAAAGGACAGCTATTTCTCAAAAGGGCACAGACAATGAAAAGGGAGCTGAAAGCTCCTTAGAAACCAAACCTAACAACCAGAAGACTCAAAAACAGTCTTGTGATTGTGACCGCTGTGGACATCTGTCCAATGTCTGTGCCAAGAATTCAACAAATAAGCCAAGAACACAGCCAGAACTGAACAAAGGAGTGCTGTCTCCTTGGGGAAGCTGTCTGGTACCCTGCAGTCTAGCTCTCAGGAGCACACACTCTGTGATAGACATAATACAGAGGACTCCAGACTCCAGCACCCCACTTTAGATTGAAGAATGAATTCAAATGCAGCATTTTCAAGAGAAGTTTAAACATCAAACCGGATCAGTCCTAATGAAAATATGTGAACCTTGAACTGCGAATAAGGAAACAGAGGAGACAGGGGTAGCATTGCCTATGACTTATGTATTAATAAGTTTACTGTCCATATATAAATGTGATGGTTTTCAAAAAACAAAGTCCTTTAAACAATAAATTATATCCATGCCCCATATAATTTTAAGGCAGAAATAGATGTGGTATGGGATGGATCAGTATAAGCAAGCCCAAGAAATGCTGTTACAGAGCAGAGCTGATGCCAGGTCCATGTGTTGTGAAACACTGCAGTATGAAGTAGGAATATAGGAGGAATTACAGCTATCTGATCTCTGAAGCCTATCAGTCAGCTCTATTATAATACTTGTCTGCACATCAGGAATAGATAACAATGGTGAGAAAAAATGGTCACAAAGTATACACTTAATTGAAAAACTGGAAGTCAATAGGAGGACTTGGAGAAAACACAAGGGCTACCCAACCGCCAGTGAAACAAGGTATCAAAAGTTTCAGTGCAGCATAAAATTCTTTTCCTGCAAACTCTCATTCCTGCTGCCAAAAGTCTGAAGAACTTGAGTTGTTCTAATATCTAATTTGTAAACAGTCAGTGTTTATTTTGTTTCTCTCTATATTTTTTTAATATTATGGTTATTTCTGCTCTTTGTACAATGATAAGGCAGCTCATTTATTTTTCCAAGCCCTATATTTTTCAAAATTGAGCCAACCACATATTTTCAGCATGATATAAATTTCCCTTCACCTTGCTTTACATCACCAAGTGTTATGAATGTTACTTTCTTGCTGTTTGTAAAGCAATTTGAAATCTTCTCCTGACAGATATAATAATTATTCAGCCCCATTCATAGCTGAATCTTCTCCAGTGCTTTAGGGCAGAATTACCTGGTGACATGTTGAATGGCTGAGAAAAAGAAGGGATTTCTCCTCTGCTTCTGCTCACACAAAACTCACAGATGCCACAAAACACTTCCAGTGATTTTCTACTTCCGAAAAGTGGAGAGAATTTTGCCTTGATCAGAACTGATGTGTTTGCAGAAGCAGAGCAACTCTCTGTTTCTGTGTGAACAGACTGGTGCTTGAGAAAGTCTTTGCAATTTCCTCTTTCTCCTCTTGCAAAACTTCTCTTCACATTAGGAATAAAGCACAGCAGAACTGAGGCGACAAAAGCTGTAATTTATAAGGGACACTCACACAGTGCTTCAGCTCCTTGCTCACATGATATCAGTGTGCCTCCTTCACTTCAGGCCATGGTGTACATTGCTAGGCATGCTAATACTCTCCTCTCCCTGTGGTCACTAATGTGCATGAATTATGTGAAGACACTGTAGGTCCCTGTGGTGCAAAGGACAGAAAACTGCTGGTACATTCTGCTTTTACAAATAGAGCATCTGAACCTAGGGCATATCCTGCACAGGTTAAAAATAAACCACATAAAGATGTTTATGTATAAAAACCACAGCAGCTACATTTTGACATGCAGTCTAGAAATGTTACCTTTCCAAACAAACTAAGCACAACATTAGGCTTGGAGTTAACAATTATTTCAACATATCTGAGTCCTGCATCAAACACAGCAAGTGAGATTCAGCTCCAGATTAATATACCAAAACTGAAATATGTCTGTGTGAGCTAGCTGGGTAGTTTTCCTTTGTAGTGGAGTTCTAGGGTTTGATTTTGACTTTCCTGTTGCACACATAAATGGCTAATATTATTTAAGAAGCTTTTAATTATTTAAGATGCTGCATCAGTGACATCTGCACAGGGAGGTCCCTGCACCCCAGGGGCCAGGTAAGGTACCTGGGCAGCCACAACATGCTTCTGTTGAGGCAAAAGTCTTCTGTGCCTGGTCAATAAGTCAAAAGAGCTACTCAGCTTACCCAAATGCACCTCCTATTCTTTACCAAATTACTAGGATGCATTCCCTAAATTTCCATTGGTTATGAAGGAAGCTTTATTTGCAAATAAAGTATCTCCACTTAGCTTCCTCAATTATGGTGTATTAATCTGACTCTTGCTCAATGGGCTTAATTCAAATGCCTAACAACTAGCAATTTTTGCCATTTGAGATGCCTTAAGGTATCCTGAGCTTTCCCAAGGAGCTGACAGCTATGAAATAGGAGCTGCACAAGGCACCCCTGTCCTTGGAGCTGCAGCTGCAGACATGCCCCAGTGCTCAGAGCACCTCCAATGGCACTTGGTACTCATATTTAGGCCGCCAGAAGTTCCCATGTGTGCCCATGTACTCTCTACCTGTTCCCATCTGCTGCAAGTCAGTATGTCTGACTTACAAGAAGCACACCAAGCCTAGGTTCAGCTACTGTGCTGAAGGCAGGTATTAACCATTTCCTCCCCTTCTTTGTGTCACTGCGGCCTGTGCAAAAAGCCACTGCTCTGCATTCTCCACTGACACAGTGGTCACAGAGACTCTGGTGAACGTCGCGTTCTCAGGATCTGGCAGGCTCATGCAAACCCACAGACTGACCTCAAGGCTTTCTAGACACCACAGGCTTGGTTACCTCCTCACTGAAAACATGGTCAGCTTGTCAGGGCATCAGTCAGTGCACCAGCAGCACCCACAGGCAGCTCACTAACATGAGTACCCCAAACATCATAAATTCCCTCAACCCAAACATGCACTGCTTATCACAGAAATGTTTTCCACCACAGCTGAAACCCTTCAAACAGGTACAGATGGTCTCAGCAAACAATTACTGAGCCCTGGTGCCTTCTGGGTTGCAGGTAGCTCAAGTCCTGCTATGTGTGAGTGGCCTTTTTTCCAGGAATCTCTTCCTGAGAGGATTGTTCTGTAGCTGTCAGAGACAGGTTTTCATAACAGGCTGCCACGGGGTGGGCAACTGCCAGTATATGGCAGAAATCTGTTAAAAGAAGGAGCTGGGAGTGAAGTTAAGACAGCAAGTAGAAATTGTAGACATGCATTAAGAACAAAATAAACCCTAGTTATCATAGAAGGCCCATTAGTCAAAGGAAATTCTAAATCTGACAATAACAATGTAGAAAATGCAGAAGTAAAGAGTTTTAGTTTATATTTGAAGGAAGGAATACGATATTCCCACATCACATGAAGATGATGAACTGTGGTCAGGTTAGCAAATAAGTCAGATGATGATAAAAGACATCTCTCAGGATACTGTCACATAAGCCAACCTGTATTATTTGCACCCAGGAACTGTGAAAACGCAGACTGTGGAGTACCTCTGGCCTACTGTTACTTCTTGATTGATTTTGGCATTAAAAACTTTAAATGCAGGTAATGTGAAATTCCAAAAGACTGGAGGAGTGCAACTGTTGTGCTGGCATAAAAAATATGCAAATACGTTGGGTGGAGATCTGTGCAAACAAACAAAAAGTTTGTCCCCCTCAGGTAAAATAGTGGCAAAATAGATAAAGAATCTGATAGAAGTGTATCCAGTGTTTCAGCCTTACATCTTGATAGACATGGGGTGATACAAAATACAAATAACCCAGACAATGCACAGATTCAGAAGTAGCTGAAAGGTTTCAACAAGTCCTCAGTGAGGCTCATCATGGAATGGTATGGAAGTAAAAACAAAATAACCATGAAAAACTCTGTACATGACACAAAGATGGAATCCTAAATAAAGATGAGCCTAAGATATTTTTATTAGTGGTATGGACCACTGATATATACAGAGTGGAACAAACTAGCTGGGGAAACAAATTCTCCTTCTGTTGATACTAGGAGATTAAGACCAGTTGCCATTCTGGTAACGATGCCTCAGGTAAGCACAAAATATGCTACACTTCACTAGCTCCAATTATCTTTTAAACAAACACAAGCTTTGCTTACACACCTTTCTGACTGAGTGCTGACATTTGCATGAACATTTGCACGGAATTACAGCTATGATGAAAAAGCCTGAGCAACTTCTCTAGAACATGTTTTCTTTTCTGCCCTGCAATATTTGTTATCTTTTGTGTAGCAACTGAGGACTTGAGAATTTCTCTGAGAATTTCCTAGCATAAATCTAAACCTGTTATCACCTCTCAGGCAGTTTGCAACAAATTGCTAGAGATTTCTGTAAGCCAGATAAGGTGTCATGGTAACAAGGCTTTGGCACCAGCAGATCCTTTTTCCCACCAGATCTGAGTTTAACGCTTCCATCTGGTGAAGAGCCTGCTGTCAGCACAGCCATGCAGCATCCTGACTCTGGTCAGGGTACAGCACCACTGGCAAATAAACACCCAAAAGGACACATCTCCTATTTCCTGCAAAGGCCTCCCTTATTCCACATGGGCATCCTCTTCTTTGCAGACTGTTGTACAGAGTTTCTCCACCACTGCTCCTTTAGGCTTCAGGTTTACCAACATTCATTATGCTTTTTCATAAATATTTTGGCTCAATTTGATATACTTTTTTATGTTCCTCAAATCTTCCTATGCATTTTCATTCCTGTGCTCCACAATCTGTTTCTAAATCATATTTTATGTTTTTAAAAGAAAACTAGAAGTCAAAAGAAGGATAATTATTCATAAGTATTCATCCCTTACATAAGGGATCATAGCTTTGATGAAGAGCATTGCATTTTCTTTCCTCTAAGTTTTACTATCCATGTGAAGATAACCCACTTAGAGATGTCTTTCTTAAGCCTGCTTTATAGTCTGCTTTTTACACTGCTGTCTACACTGCTTAATCTTTCCACTGGAATATATGTTTGCCAACACTGGCAGCTACATTAGAACCTGTACATGAAATACTTTTTAATGCTGGTATTGCAAAAAAAAAAAAAAAGCCATCTCTGAGCAGCATTAAGTAGTTTTAATATTAGAAGTCATTATATATATGTGATCTAGATTATCTAGGGTGGGAAGTATGTAGTCTACCAGTAAATAATGTGGGGAAAATTTGGTCCTTTTCCCTTGTATATCCTATGCAGGGGTCTCCAGGAACCATAACGATATGGGTTAGCAATGGCACGTGCAAGCAGGGAGGGTGCTACAGAGTGAATTTATGGGCAGCATGGAGATTTATTCACACAGATAATGTGCCACTGTGCAGAAATATCAGAGCTGGCTCTGAGCAAACTGGCTCAGAAAGCAGATGCAGAGTGACTGGACCAGTGCTGCCTTCCACTTGGGCTAATTAGTCCAGATAGTACACAGGCCAATCAGCTGGCACAGAGCTCTATGGCTCTCACATGGGTTTGCTCCTCAGCTTGCTCTCTGGGAGCCAGCTCTGACTGTGCTATTTGAAAACCTGTTGTGCCACAAAAGCCTGCATTTGCTGCTGCACAGCAAGTCTCTCTGAGGTTTATAGAGTAGCTACAAACCCTTTTGTTGGAGGGAATGCAGCCTGCAGGCCGCAGCAGGATGGTATGTTTTAGATGCAGTGTGACACAATGAAGTGTGTGGAGAATTTCACGGCAGAAACTGCAATCCCAGTGTCCAGTTCTTCTTCCCAGCATCTCCCCTCATGAGCATCTGGACAACAGGGGTTTGTACCACCCCAGACACACAAAGGAAGACTTGAACCTGGATTTCCCACAGTGTCGCAGCAAACACTGCCACCACCACTAATGGAACAGAAAATACTGAGAAAAAACTATTCCTATCCAACATGCAAGAAGGTATGTCCCAGTAATTCTGACTGGGGCCCAAAGGCAGGTGTGTTTCAGGACCTTGGCTGCCATGAGTGATTCATGTACTCCCAGAGCTGTGAACTTATTCCTTGGAATCAGAGCAGTGCTGAGTTTGCCAGTGAAAGTATTTCCCTGCAATATGTCACTGGGCGGTGCTTTGCCTCAGGCTGACATTTCCAATCTTGCAATATCACCTAGACTGTCCCTGAAAGCTGAGAACTGCTTCATAGGGACACCTGAGGTTCAGGTGAGGTTTGTCCTCACCTTACCACATGCCAGACAACTTCCTCACTTCCATTAGCCACTGGGACACACTGCTGATCTGCTGAATTCCACACACCAGCTTTCAAACTGGCCTGTGCAGTTCCTGTGGACAACATTCTCTTACCCTCTGGGCATTTTGGACCAGCTGAAAGCTTGCTTGAGGTGTTCTGGTGTTAAGCATAACCACTTCTTTAAAATTAAAATTAAGATTAGGAAGCTACTTTGAAAACACCCCTGTCTCCTGAAAGATCAAGTAAAAAAATATATACTTAGAAAATTCTAGCCAGACAACAAAATTTAAAAATGGTGACAAAATATAAAACTTGCCTCAGGTTTATGAGTTACCTTCATCCACTGAAATTTAGATTTTGTATCTATGTGTAACTTAAGAAACAATACAAATATATACATGGAATGGAAGTATCTGCTAATTATTGTCTTTTTTCTTCCTGAGAGCAGTCCAAATGATAGTCTGATGTTCTGGAACAGTAATGAGTAGAGGAAACCAATTCCCCAAATTTGCCTTTGAGGGGCTTTGGAAGAATTCACTACAGGCAGGTATCTTTGATTTCACCCAGAAGAGAACATCACAAATAAAGGACAAAGAAGTATTTCTATCAGGAAGAAACCAGCCCTTGAAGATTTTGATAGTTTTCTGTCTGTTGAAAATGCCACAAAACAAGATGCAAGGACATCGAGGTCAGGACATACCCTCACATCCGAGATAAGCAATTGTAAATCTGTGTTTTCTGATAGGATGGGAGATAACATAGCTGCTATACCAAGAGAAGTGCATGTCCCCTGCATGGAGGATTCTGCCTTGACAGAAACCATGAAATCTTTCTCTCAGCACTACCCTTCCTGTCCACTGCAACTGTCAGTGTTGCCACCCTGACCCACGTGTGCTATCCAGTGTCACCAGTGGTGTGCTGAGGTGTGAGACAGCCAGCTCACATCCTGCAGAGCTGGAACCAAGACCCCTTGGAAATCAAAAGACAGAAAATCTGACTAAAAGTGTGAATAAAAGCTCTAGGAGAGAATTCAGAACTAAATGTTGGTGATCAGGCATGACTAATCCACCTGGTGACAAGGTATGAGACATATTTATAGGATGCTTAGAGCCATAAATTGACAACACAAGTTGGGTTCCAAATTAACCAGACTGCATGAAAAGCAACTGCACCTGAAATGACCAGCATTATGACCATGAGATAGAGGGAAATTATTCAGTCTACTGTTAAATTATCTAAAAGAATAAGACATTGGGAAATGCTTTAAACAGACTTAGAGGGGAGAAAAAAAAAGGTGGAGTAGTCTGGCGACAAACTGATGTTTGTTGCCACTGCTTAGGGCCAGAGCCTGAGTAGCTTTAGAGACTGAATTATTCTGAAGTCTTAACAGATGATTCCTTCAAGTTATGCTTCAAAACATCATCTGGGCAGTATTTCAGTATGTGCTCTGTGGGCAGAGACTTTGATGTCCAGAGTGTCAGTCCAGGGCTTTTCAGAAGGCACTGCTATCATTACAAAAAATATGTTAAGGGGAAAAAAACCCCACCTCCATAAAACCCCCTCACACACAAGAACAACAAAAAAGCCTAGCTAAAACCACACCTCATAAAATTATTTACAGTAACTGAGACTGAGGCCAAGGGAGTTATTCCACATTTCTACCATCACAGCTGTGATAGGACTTCAGCCTTCAGGAGAGTTAAAACACCACCTTGTTTCAAAGGGAAATCACTGAAACTCAAGCTGTAGGGTTTCATATCTTGATGCAGATAGAAAGGCCAAGCAAAACAAACATCGGAAAAGATCCTGAGAGTCAGCAGAAACGACATGATATCCTTCCCTTATTAATTCATGTTTATTTTAACTGTCTTTCCTTCTGACTTTTTTCCTAGACAAAAAGGCTTATAACCAGAGATTCAGACCAGCACTATTTTTTTCTTACTTCTGTTTCAGTTCCAGTTAAGGCCAGTAATAATCCCTGATTATTTGGTGGCCTTGAACTTCTTCCCAGATAAAACACACAAGCCTTAATAATGGAAAGTTCTGGCTGAAAAAACTTTCTTTAATATCCTGCCTAAGCCTCCCTTGACACATCTTCAGGCACATTCCCTCAGGTCTTGTCAGTGTCACCAGAGAGAAGAGATCAACGTCTGTCCCTCCTCTTCCTCTCGTGTGGAAGCTGAAATTGCGCTGAGGTCTCCCCTCAGTCTCCTCCAGGCTGAACAGAGCAAGTGCCCTCAGTCTCCCCTCACATGGCTTCCCCTCAAGGCCCTTCACCGTCTTTGTTGTCCTCCTTTGGATACTGTCTAATGGCTTCATGTCTTTCTTATGTTGTGGTGCCCAAAACTGCGCACAGCATTCAAGGTGAGGCTGCACCATTTCTGTGTGTCTGCAGGCAGACAAATACCAACAGAAGAGAACACACACAGATGTAGGTGAAAGATGACAAAAATGATCCCACAGCCATATGCATGGATATGGAATAGGATGGACAGTGGGAAACTGAGGCTGAGGGGTCTGACAGGAAGAAGATGCAGTGACACAGCAGCTTCACTGGACCTGGCAGGCAGCACTGGCTACTCCACCCTCCATGTAAGGGTAGAAGTGTCCTCATGGGGAATGAATGCAGGTAAAGAACAGACTGTAATTTCACCCCTTAATTTACCATGTACTAACTGACCATCATAAATAGTCCCTCTTGCTGTCTAAAAATGCGTGCCATGCTGAACCCCATTTTAAACAAGTGATTAAGTCAAAAGGACTAGATTCTTCTCTGGAATCTTGGGTTAAGCACCCAAAATGCTCTCTAAAAATTATACAATGTGGGTGTACAGTAAGTGAGTTTTACTAATATGTTCCATTCAATTGTTATTATGAAAAAGGAAATTATCAACAGCTAAAATACTTTTCATTTGTTTCCCATGTTGTTCTTCCTTCTCAAAAGTGACTTGCTCAAATAATCTTCACAACCCACACACATCCACCTTTCAAAAAAATAACAAAGCACCAGCTCAGTTTTGACTTGTTAGCTTCACTTCTACTATTTGTAGTGACAGTCTTTTTATTTTTGGATTGCGGCTTTTAAATTTGAAACTAAGAATGGCAGCCACCCCCAGAGTACCATTTGCGTAGGGGGAATGTTTAGTACACAAAACTGTCTATGACCCTTCCTCCTATCACTCACTCCGCCTACACCTCTCATCCTCCAAGTCAGTTTTCTGTGAAGATCAGTGAGACATACAAAGCAGAAGCCCAGCTCTTGGTTAGCAGTGTTAATATGAGGAAGTTCAGTCAGGCATGTTAGCTTGTGACTCCTCGTTTCACGCTGCAAACAACAGGACGCTGCTTCACAGCAGTCAGGTCCTGTCCTAGAAATAGGTGTGCAAGGGAACAGTTTACTCATTCCAATAATATTACCGAAATCAAAGGAGTCGTAGTTATATGGGAACGTCCTGACTAGAGCATATGTATTATCCACTGAGTTCCCTAGCAGTGCCCAATGTTAAAAGAGTTGTGAGGAAGGCACAACAAAACATCAGAGGGAAAATTAGAGAATAACTTCCCCGTTAGGGAGACTTTCTTTGCTAGATACTTCCTTCACACCCTGAAATATTTGTGTATCTCTGAAAAAAAACCTTGATCCCATCTAATATCCTGGGATTTGTTTTCAGCACTGTGGACTCTGAGCAGTGACTCCTGCTGCACCTTTGGCCTCAGTGAAGTCCCAAGGCACATGTGAGCACACCTGCTGCACACCGTGGTATCGCGCACAGCACCTCATGACTAATCACCTCCATCGCCTGCTTCAGAGCTCTCTTTATAGCTTGGATTCTTCAGACATGAGTATAGCTACAAAGAACATGCCGTTCCTTTGTCTGTGGCACTGTATCTTCCAGCCCTTTATCCAGCCAAGGATTTAGGTAGCTTTTCTGGCGGGTGCTCTACACTGGAACAGCATTTTCCGCAGTCAACATAGGGAAATATTTGGAGTTAAGTAGTAAGTGATGACAAGGAATACAGGAACTAATGGGATAAATTAATAGTTTAAACTATTTATTTCCCTTTTATAACCTATTTCTTTGCCTATTGCATAGCTCATTCACCCCGAAGAGCTGGATTCCTCCACTGTTCTTCCCAACACACAAAATCCTGTTAAATGTGAACTATGTATTTTTGCCATTTTATTTCATGTTTCTTTTCTTAAGCTGTCAGAAAAAAAAGAAGATTAAAGATCCCCACCAATCTGAGCTTTGCTAAGTGCAGTGTTGCATCAGGAGGCACCAAGAAGACCCTGCCTACTCTCCTTAATGATCTTCCAGCACACCCCAAACATAGGAGCGTCCTGTTGTATCTACAGGGGAAGCATCTCCTAACTGACAAGAGATATTAGCTAAGCACCTCAGAAAGTTTCTCCTTGAAAGGAGAATCCCAGGACAGCCCTTCTGATCTGGAAGAGAAGAGGTAAGGGGATATTTCAGAAACAGCTCATTTTTCTAATATGTGTTTTAAATTTTTAGCCACGTCTCTTGTTGATGAAGGATATGGATTATCAGAAGGAACAGAAGTGACATATTTTACTCTTGACAAAAAGAAAAATCATGAAACTTTACTAATTTTCTAATGAAAGGTTCCACTGTCAACTCAAAATAAGTGCTATTTTGAAAAAGAGCATGTGAGCTGTATATGGAAACACCCACAGTTGTCATACACAAACACTGCACTTGCACGTTAAACAGCACTTTTTCTGGCAGTGGAAATAAGACCCACTTTGTTTCTAAAGCTGTTTGTTTTGAATTTTTGAGATGTGAAGGCTCTCAGCTGGAGTTTCAAGAGTTGGGTTGGCAAGAGTCACGGTTAAGAAATTACAGGGGTTTAAGGCTCAGGTTGTCAAGGGCTGTGATATAGGGTTATGGTGGATGTGAAAGGCTTTACTAAGGTGGGGCTTGTGCCAATATGAAATCCCTATCTAATTTTAGGACTTCACCTTACATAAGTTCTGATATCAAGATTAATCAGGATTATTGTTGGGAAAAACCTTAGGCCAACAGGGTCTGATGAAGAAAGATCAGTACTGGATTGAGAAGAAGCCCTTGCTAATGTAGGGGTGGTGCCAAGAGAAGCATGAATCCAGCCCCAGTGCAAATCCTTGCTTAGTTTAACACAGCGAGGCCTTCCAGCCTTATAAAAACCAAAGAGGCAACACCTCTGATCAAACCTTTCAACCCTTTCCAGATCTAAAAATAACTAAAACTCTCTGACTTTGCTTGCCTGTGCCCTCTTCCATCACCGAAACCTTAGGGCTACCCTTCTCCCGGCTGACCCAGACACCTTCAGTTATTCCCAAATTCAAACCTAATTCAGTCTGGGTGGAAAATTAACTCCAGGACATATTTTTATTCCATCCTGAATCACAGTCACTCTTGTGATCCACAAATCAATTTAAATTAATACAAAATTTGATCTTACCATTTCCTGCCCGCCCGAGATACCAGAGTTCGTGGGGTTGATATGACACACCTTACATGGTGGCTGAAAGCAGTTGATAAGCTGGTTTAGGGCTGGTGTTAAGATCACAGTTTCAGGCAGCAAGGACCAGGGATTTCAGTCTGTGGCTGTCTACAGCAGAAATCTGTCTGGCTTTCACCCAGGCCACATCACTAATTTCAGATCCAGGGCTAGAAAAGGTCAAGTGATTCCAATAAGTTGGAGAGTCTACAACTGCTGGAGCATCTCCTCTACCAAAGTCAGGCAACAAGCCCAGAAAACATGAGTCTAAATGTTTCTGGCCATGATCACTAAAGGCCTCTTTTGTGGTGTTTGGTATGCACAGCTCTATAAATTAACTTCACCATGAGACAACCTAGGAATAAAATCTAAGTGACAAAATACATCTGTTCTTTTTAATAATTACAATATAATTTCAAAAATTACTTAGAAAAATACAAAGGTGATGAAGTCTAGGCCTCAGAAATTGGGGAACATAAACAAGCATAATTAATTAAATTCATGAAGTGCACACATGCAGGTGCATTATAATTCAGCCTTTAATTGCATGACAGCATAATGGTTTTGATTATTGAATGCATTTGGTGAATATTCCTCCTCAGCATAAGGAGAAATGTATCAGGGATGAGCAGCTAATTATGGTATAATTACTAGGGTTCCTACCTTCCAAGCTAAAAAAACTGTAAAATATTTAGTAAGTGGGGAAAATTGTTCCAGAAAGGAGAAAAAAACCCATCACAATTAAGGAAAATAGAGAACCTGAACATGCAAAACACTTTGCCCAATAAAGTTATCAAATCATTAAAATGATGATCATCTGACACTTAATATGTCCAGGTCAGAGACACTAACTGTAAGTCAGAGATAACAGCACTGCCTGAAATCACAAGAGTATTGTGAAGATAATTCATTCCAACTGGTGAATGCATATTAATTCAGATATAATAAAGACATAAGAACGAGAATGCCTGCAAAGAAATACATCAATACTGAGCTGGATATATAAAAAATATGTTTGCAAGAGGACTATTAAAGAAATACTGACAAAATACACTCTCTCATTTGATTGGGGAAAATAGCACATAAGAAAAGAATTTAAAACCCCCACCTACGTGCCTTTGGGCAGGTATTCTGATATAGTATTTTTTAAAAAAACAAGATGTAAGACCATTCCAGGAAACATGTAAAGAATATTAAAAGAAATTCAGATGTCAAAGTTAGTAACCAGTCACTCAAGCTCAACCAGGAAAAAAAAAAAAATCAAAACTAAAATTAAAGTAGCGAGACTATCTGCGCTCTTAAAAACAGACGGGCTCATTTTCTGTGCTGAATTTGGAGCTGAATAAGGACTCAGTGGAAATAACAGAATCTGTGGCACATTTTTACACCACCAGTGACATCAGCACCTTTGTGGATGAGACGCTTCAGTGCACAGCGCTTGTAGCTTGATGTGCCTCACTTAACCCGTGGGTCCAGGCCAACACACTCATGAAACCATGAGAACTCTTGGTCATGGTCCTTTCCAAAGTCATTTTCTTTGCAAAAAGTTCAAACAGGCACTTCAGTCATTCGCATGGCCATGCTGCATCAGTAATACCCATGAGAAGCAACTATATCTGATCTAAGTAAGATTGAACTTCTCTGCCTCATTGTGAGGACAATGAGGCATTCATGGTCCCTACTCTTGACAGTGGCTGTTGAAAGAACTAATTAATGTGTGCTATATAATTCTGCTAAGACTGAGAAAATTGCTTAATAAAACTGAATTCCTGGGTGGCTTATGACTATGATTTACTCAGGACTTCCATTAAATAGCAACCCACAGAATATGTTGGATACTAAACCAGGTTTTAAGGAAGTCTTACAAAGAACAGCATGGACAGTGTTTGTGAAAAGTGAGAGAGAGACAGCTTTCCAGCTGGACCTGGAAACTGGAGCCATTGGGAGTGTATCAGGAATTTTTAATTTCTATTAGGAAAAAAACCCCAAACTGATACGTCCATTAATACCAAATGTATCAACAAGAAAAAAAAATTACACGTTTTGTTACTGTGATAAAAAACATTCTAGACCTAGGCAGCTTCTTCATCCTCCTGTAAGGATGTAAGGACTGTAAGGATGAGGGTTGTGCACAGACCATGGAAAATTCTTAACTATAAACTTTACAGAGGTAGCTCTGGAGCCTCATACACAAAATGCTCTGGCAATTCTGATGCATGAAAGTGTTCTCAGGCAAAAAGCAATAGAAGTTTAGCATGGGGAAAATTTGGTAAATTTTGTCCTCTAGAGTAACTGGAGTTTCTTGAGTCCTACATAAGCATAAAGGTCCAGAGAAGCTGATTTTAGCCACGGGATGGATGGTAATGATCTGGTCTATGATCTGAGAAATGCTCAGAATCTTGGGTGTTTCCTTCCCCTTTAGGGTGGGTTATCACCCTAATACACAGATTTGGTAGCTCTGATTCCAAAAACTGGAAATAGCTTTCAGCAGCAGTTCCACCCTAATAAGTTCAAGCATAAGGTTCTTGAATTCAATGCACTTGATTGACTTGGATGACCAACCAGCCAATCCTGTATTTTTTCAGTAGTTATTAATACTACTAGTGTAGTGAACCCCAAAGAACCTAATTTTCAAACTCAGACATAATTATTCTAGGTGCTGTACAATGACAAATATTGGTTCTTGTGCTGAAGAGTTTCATGTGCAAGTGCAACATGGAACACAAAAGGATAAAGAAAGGAAATATGAGAAAATAAATAGGTAATTGGTGTGACAGCATCAGCAGGCCAGCATAGGGACTGGTCTGCTTCTGGGGGGAGGCAGCACGGGAAAGGAATGTTAATGACAAACCAGCAGCAAGATGATGATGAATCTTAGTAAGTAATTACAAGATGGAAAAAGGGTAGACCAGACAAAAGCCACCCAGAAATCTAATGAGTAGGCAAAGGAAGCATCACAGGTCACTTGAAAGCAAGAGTCAGTTACTAATTTTTCCCTGCCTTGAACTTGTGTGGCTTCAGCCCAAGAACACTGGTCAGGATTTCCAGCAGCAGCTTCAGCAACTCATTCTTCAGATGTCTAGTCCAAGATCCTGTAGAAGCACCGGACTTTCAAAGAGCACCTGTCTCACCTGCTTTGGAAAATCAGCTCTGTGGCTTATGTTGGACACCAACAGACTCAGCTGTTCACCCCCAAATCTCAAGTCACTTCTGGTATTCTTGGCTTATGTAAACCTCCATATTCTTATCCCTTCAAAGGAAACAAAAATGTTTACCTGAGTTGATTGTCTCACTAGGTACTGAATGCATGTGTGACGGATGAAAGGATACCAAAAAGTGAACAATTATAAACACTTACTAACCACTGACTGCAAAAGGCTGGTGTACAGCTCTGAACAGTTGCACTGGGAAGGGTGAGTGATATATGGTACAGCTACACAACACATATAGATATAGCAGCAAATAAGGCCAGTGTCAGCTAGAATATTAAGGACAAATGAAAGTGAGCTCAAAGATTACCTGTACTAAACTTTCCAGCTTTATCCAAGACTTTGAATCTGTTTATTCCACAAAGTAAAACATATTATTTCCCAGGGAATCAGAGAAGAATAGAACGGCAACTTTCCAGTCACGTGAGGATACCAGTACAGGTGAGAGAAGATTCACGTTTTTTTAGATCGCTCCATTCTAGGGCGTCAGGGCCCTGTGAATATCCAAGAAATTTCTTTCTGTGCTATTTCTCCATCCTCATTTTAAAGCTCATTAAGCTCTAAAGAAGATTGCTGCACATTAGTTATGCTTCTCATATGAGTAATAAAGAACTAATCATACACATTTACAACATTATCAAAGCAATTGGAGCTAAATTATAAGCAAAGTCTATTTTATTAATGACTGTGACTCAGAACAATTCCACAATCTCTTCTGCTTACAAAGTCCAACGACTGGGCGCCCTATACCTGATCTTGTGACACCCCACCTGGAGGGATGTGTAGAGCTCTGGGGCCCCCAAAATAAGAAGGACATGGAGCCTACAGCTGCTGACATTTTGGCCATGGAGCTCTGTGTGGTGGAGCACATCCAGAGGAGAGCTATGAAGATGCTCTAAGGGCTGGAGCACTTTGGAGAGAGACTGAGAGAACTGGGATCGTTCAGCCTGGAGAAGGCTCTGGGGAAACCTTGCATCACCTTCCACTACCAAAAGTGGACCTGTAAGAGAGCTGGAGAGGGACTTCTGACAAGGACAACAAAAGGGTGTAGTAATAAGACTAGGGGAAATGACTGTCCATTGAAATAGGGTAGATTTAGATTAAATATAAATTTAGGGAAGAAATTCTTCACTGTGTGGATGGTGAGGCATTGGAACAGAGAAGCGGTGGCTGATCTTCCCTGGAAGTGTTTAGGGCCAGGCTGGATGGGACTTTGAGCAGCCTGGTCTAGGGGAAATTGTCTCTGCCCATGGCAGGGCTTTGGAACTAAATGACTCTTAAAATCCCTTCCAACTCAAACCCTTGTAGGATTTTATGATCTCATTACACAAAAGAGGTTATTGCTACCCCCCACATTCCCTGTGACATGACTCAGTACCTTGCTTTACAAGATCAAGCAACTCTTGGGGTTGGAAGAATTGTTTCACCTTGTTGGGCTTCAGACGTTTTCCTACAAAATTTGACAAGATTTATAAAACATGCATTTTCATTTCAGTAAACACTTGCACTTCTTTGCAGATTCTAAACATTTAACAGCCATTGGGGAATGCATCTTCACAATGAGCAATGCTTTTAGGAAAAGATTAGTACAAAGGTGAAAGAAGAATTAAAAAGATAGTGCGCAGTGAACTCCATGTTGCATTTCTGTCTCAGGAATTTCTGTCTCAGGAATTTCCTCAGCTTGCACCTTGGGTGACATTTACTTGAATTGTCTTAAAGAGAGCAAGGATATGATGCATCAAATAGATGATTGGCTCACATAGCAACAGTGATTCAGTGAGAGGTCAGCTTTATACCATACACGGGCAACATAAAGGCTTCATCCTGCTGTTAATGAAGTCAACATCAAAAATCCCATGGACTTCAAAGTGCCAGGGAGGAGTCTCTTACTCCAGGATGTTTGGCAATGTCTCATGAGATATCCAGACAACAGCTCACCCACTGAAGCACATCTCTGCCGTAGTCATTAATAACATAGACTTCTTATAATGTAATTTTACTGCAAGCCTATAGCTGTTGACATTTTGGCCATGGAGCTATATGTGCTGGAACATAACAGCAGGTCCAAAAGACCCTGGAATTCCACAGAAGAAACAACAAAATGCCAAAGCAATGAAATAATTGTATCAACTTGCTTAATTTCATAGTAGCACATTGAAAAAAAAAAAAAAAAAAAGGAGGGGGGGACTGAAAGATTTGGAAAGAACACTGTGTAACATGAATTTTTTATTTCTTTAGCTATTTTTGTCTCTTTCTGCTCCTTGTATAACATATTGCATGAATCTGTGCGCAGATTGTGCTTACATCCCTCAGGCTGAATTGACTTGATCATTATCTACAAGAGGAGACGTCTGCACAGATTATTAAGTCTGACTGCAGGGTCTGAAATTGTTAATTAAAATATAGATCAGATAAAGGAAAACACCAGCAATTACATCACCGTCTCCAGGAGCGATGGCTTAGCTCTCCGCGCTACGACCTAGGGATTTACCACGCTTATCAAAGGGTTAGGAAGCATGTCGGAGGAAACCAAGGTTAGGGTGACCCTCTTGCCTGTTCTGCCATCAAAGCGGTGATTAGGGGGGAAGGTTTCCGCGCCTGTGATGAAGCCCTGCCGAGGAAGGCTTGGCAGCCGCCCTGGAAGGCGTTTCCCGAGGCAAGGGCACCACCTGCAGCCCCGGAGCCGCTGCTGCCGCTGCTGGGAGCGCTCGGGGTGCGGGCGGGCAGCCCCAGCCAGCGAGCTCCTTCTGCGCTGGTCGTTCCCTCCTGTGTCCATTTAGCCGTGCCGGACACACCTCTCCCCTTTTCTATCCCTTCCTGGATAATACCTCCCCCACCTTTCGCTCTTCTCACTCAGTTGTTTCCCAGTCCTTCCCACCTGGTCTCCGCCCCTCTCCATCCTGTCCATCGCTTCGAGATACCATCTCCTTCCTCCTGCCGCAGCTGCCCCCTGCCTCACCCCACCGGGCAGCTGGAGGTGGGGGAACCAGGGGTACGAGCACATCGCTCCCCCTGTGCTTTCCTGCACTTTGTACTTCTCAAGGCGTCAAAAGGGTTAGAACATCCCATTCAGGGAAACACCACTTATCAGTTTAGGCAATTAAAAATTAGTACTGTTTGCTGGACCAATAAATAGCGAATTGATGATTGATTGACAGCTGTAAACTGGTGACTGATAATTAGATTGTTAGATTAAATAATTACATTGAATACTCTCAACCCATCAGCTGGGCATGCCCACACTCAGGATAAAGCCTCTCTGTGTATAACATGAAAAATCAATTTTCCACTCCAGAGTGCTGCGAGAGGAAATCAAGCCTTGCTTTACCCACCTGGTTCCCATATTCTCAAGCCACCCTTGCCTACGGTATTTTTTTACCATCACTTCTTTTAAGGAATGCAAATGTTACTCTTTTTTAGCTTTGAAAAGGTGTCTACCACAATGCTTACTGTGAGCAGGATTATACATTGTATTTGAGTATCTGAGTGGGGCGAGCTAAGAGGAACACATGAATGTGAGTAAAATTTTTCTCCCTTTTTTTGAAAACATCAGTCTTTGAGGTTTTTTTAATGTAAGGAGTAAAACCGTCACCAAAAAATTGATATCTTTCCTACACACCCCAGTTGCTGCCCTATTTGCTCTCTTGTCCTGGCCGGAGCAGGGCTGGCCTTAGATCCCCTCTTCTTCCTCCAGCCCACAGATATTTCTTCCATCTTCCTTTAGGAAGAACTGAGCAATGAATGACACTTCTTGGTTTTCAGCTGATTCCAACAAGCCCACACTTTAAATTGAGAGAAGATCCTTATAGACAAAAGTTTTGTAAGGAAAAGGGAAGATGTGATCTGACAGTTTCTATTGTGTCATTAATATGAAAATAAAAAAGGATGAGGTGAAACAGTCACCAGCATCTGGCTTGTTGCCTGAGAAACCATTACCAGTTACCAGAAGAAAGGAATTCCTTGGAAACAACAACTTAGAAGCCAGAAGGAAGTTGCACAACTCTCAGTGGTGAAGGCAGCAGTTCTCATAACACAGCAACAGGCTAAAGATGTGTCCTGAGTAATAACAGCTCATCAAGATGTGGCTGAGACCCTTGTTATTACAACCCCTGGTAACCAGTCAGGCCCTCCAGGCTGCAGACAGTCAAACCACATAGCTACTAGGAGTGCCATCACAGGGTATTTTTTCTTTCTATAGTGCTTAAAAGTCCTTATAAGGGATTAAGAACCCTATGAGGAGGGTAATTACTATTTTCTCTACTTGACAAACCAGGAAAATGAGATCTAGAAACTTTAACTGACATATGCAAAATGCTCCATGTTATAATTAAGAGATTAGAGCTCTTACCTTTGGGGTCAAGCTGTTGAATTACTTCATGTTTATATATTATGTAAATTGGATTACTTTAAAAGAAGGTTTAGAATGAGTCTTGACTTCCAAATTTCCCTTCTGGTTCTGTCACTTGTCTGCTTAATAAAATGCAAAGGGCATATGTAAACCAAGCCACACCTGTTTCACACTCGCAGCCTTTAATCTGCTGATGACTAGGAAGCTTTCTGATGCCTGCAATGAAAATATTTGACAGCAAATATCACTGCCATCATATACACATTTGTACTCATACGAAAGTATGGACATCAAGAATTGGGAAATTTATTCAGGAGTGACAAAGCAGAAGGAAATGGACAAGGGACTTTACAGAGTTTCTCACTCTATTGAGATATGGTAAATGTGGGAGATGCATTTCTGATTTTGCCTGGAAACAAAGCACATCCAAACACCTATTGCACTACAGGATTTGAAGTAACATTGCTGAACATTCTGTTCTATGAAAAGCAAGAGTTTTGGTTACTACACACAGGGGGAAAGATCTGTGCTGCTCTAAACCCCATTACACTCACATGATAATGCGGAATTTCTGATCTCTTTTGTTCTGTATAGAGTTTAGTATTGCTGGCTCCTCTAAGACCATGAAAAATATCTGCCCTTTTGTAATTTGTTTTTTTCATCTTTATTAGAAGAACAAAATTAATTTTGAGCCAACATATTCAGGACAGCTGTGAGATAAATTGCTGTCAGATGGTTCTAATTCTGAATGCATGATCCAGAGATCAACAGCTTCTTCAGAGACAGGCAGGAATTCTGTACCAGCCCATTTTGTAAATCCACCAGGCAATTAATCGAGTAGATGCAGTTTATCAGCACCTGTACATGTTATCTTTTGATGCAGTGAAAAATGTACAGTCCATAATTTTCATGGTCTAGAGCTCGAGTGAATTCATACACCCTGTGACCTGAGAACTTCTACAGAAATTCCAGGCTCTTTTTGCTTACATCACTGTCAGCCTGGGGAAGATTGGTGAAAGGAAAAGCATTCCTCAGGCAGGGCTAGGAAGAGCTGTGCATCATCAGAGCCAAGGTGAAACTTGTTGTGATGCATGATTGGGACAAGCACAGCGTTGCAAATCTGACAGGCAGGATCACATTAGCAGGTGTTAGAGTCCCAGAGTCCCAGCGTTGGCAAATTATTACTGTAGAAGTAAATCTTGGCTAGCACAGGGCTGTGTGCCTGTGACCCTTTGAACTGGGGCCCTGTGGCATTTCAGCATATCCACAAAGACACACAGAATGACCTGTAAGGAACTCTGTACTGGGGTGATTACTACTCACCAGTCAAACACAAGACAAGGGACACTGTGTTCTAAGAAGTGGACACCATAAATAACTGCAGGGTTTGTGGTAATGACTCCTGTGGCCACAGTCAGGGTGGGAAGCACTGTACTGATGATTATGACTCACCAGGAACTGAAAATTTTTTCGTGTGAGTTGGCCTAATGATAATGTAAAAGTAAATATTCTGAAGACTGAGAAAGGCAACAAAAAGATTTTTGATATAAGGTGTGAACCTCTGACTGTGATCAGGATTTTAAGAAGGAATTCAAGGTGTTAGAGACAAGGAATTATTCTTAGCAGAATAAAGCTTGAAATATCTTCTTGTAAGTTTTTTCCTGCCCTGTACGTAATCTGCAATTAAAATATAAGGACCAATGGCCTTCCACTATTTGTGGGCTAATTTTCTATTGAAAGAGCCTCTAAATGCAGTTGCATTCCCCTCTTCTAGGACAAAAGAGCACCTTTTGGGTGGCACACTTACTGGTGGGACAGAAACAGCTGGTGCTGCATGCCTTACTCTTGCCAAAAGTTGGACTCCGCCTCATTTAGCAGGTCATCAATTTAATTCACCAGCAGAGTGTGCAGGTCATCACTCCTCAGCAACCATCCAGAGTCACGAGCATGTTATCCTGAATTTATCCAGAGAGATTCAAGGCCAAGAAGCACAACCAGGGGCTGAGCTCCTGTGTCTGACAGAACATGTGGCACAGCTTTCTACCGGGGGAGCATGGCTGTCCATGGTTACATGTCACTTAAAAGCAGAAACTACGGATGACATGGGAAAATCCAGCAAACATGAGCCTATTCCTTCATCACACAAAATAAAACCTGCAAAGAAACAATCAAAAGAAGTTTATCTAAACTGGAGCCTGTCATTTGTAAGACTCAGAAATCAGCCCCAGGGCTGGCATAGGTATTGTGGTGTAAAACTACCGCCTAAACCAGGAGTAAAGGTGGTAATATTTCTGAAATTCAGATAACATTGTAACAGCAACAGCATTTTTTTATTCCTGTGATTATCACTTGCTTCCATCCTTGCTCTTATCAGTGTGCTGGGAAAACTGTATTTGTGAAGCATCCCTAAGGGAGGTAAGAGGATAGTGGGAATGTCATTCACAGTTGATCTCAGCAACTCACATGTCTCAGCCAGCACATGGAATTCTTAATAGTGAAGCCATTAGAGTTCCGTTATTTATTATTTCTGCAAGAATATTGTAAATATTTAGACATAACAAAAGAAGCCATCATCCAAGCAAAAAAAGGTGCCCCTCCTAAAGAGCTAAAAAATTAATGACTCTAATAAAAAATCTTATTACAAAATATCATTGGGGATGAACGCTGAAGGAGCCCAGAGGGTTTATGGCACACGTTAGTTTAATGATTTTTACTTTTCTATTCCTCGCTGCCCTGCCGCCAGAGGAGCATCGCCGGGCTCTGTTACCTGCTCCCGACTCGTCACTAGAGGGCAACGAAGGCTTCCAGAGCAGAGGCTCCCTGCAAAGCCTCAGCTTCTCCGGAACGACTTCTTTTCTCTTTCAGTGTGGGTCAGCCAGGATGGCCAGACAATGGTTTCACCCTTCAATCCCGGCGCTGCGAAATGGGCCAGGCAGAGCCCACGGGGAAGCTGTGGGAGCGCAGCATCCCCTCCATCCCCAGCTACACCCTCTGTGTACAGACACTAACCAAACCCTGCTCATTTTGGATTTTAGCCCTCAGGTGCACGGCCTTAGCCCTCCCCAGCAGCTCTTGCAATGCTTGTGCAAAACTGTGACAATGCTGATAGGACACGTCTGCACTTTGCTGGAAAGGAACAAGGAATGGTATCCCACTGCTAAAGGCCTCTGCTGCTGGGATGTGATATACACAGCTGGGAAGGAGCAGCTGTACTCTGTAACACTGGGGAAAATGGCACGAATCAGATATACCTTGCTTTACAACCCCCGTGCACAGACACAGCCCAGCTGCTAACTTGTGATTGCTGTCGGGGCTTGGCTGGGACTTGGAGTGGCAGGGGGATGTGGGGGTGGGTTCTCATCCTGAATCTAAACATGCTGGCAGCTTCACCACTCCCAGGTGAAGCCCAGGACACAAAACACAAAGCTGCAGGTGCACCTCCTGCTTCCCCTCCTCTTTCCCTGCCACTCCTTTCCTTCCTTCCTTCCTTCCTTCCTTCCTTCCTTCCTTCCTTCCTTCCTTCCTTCCTCTGTGACACAAAAAANTCCATTTCTTGGCCTGTGGGTCTCACTCTTGCATTCTGCCAGTGAGAAAAAACACAGAAACAGCAAAATTCTAGCAATTATAAGCCCCAGCAAAGGATCCCAAGCCAGAAGACTGAAAGGTCAGTCATGGACTTAGGCAAGCTCATAATAACTGGGAGGTTTGGTGGAGCCTGCTGTCAACCTCACCTCTCAGCACAGAACCTGCTGTGTGACCTCCCTGTCCCTCCAGCTGCAGCCACTGCTCTTTCCAAGACAGGCAAGCAAGTGGTATTTATTTATTACTGAATTATTATAATTTTTTTATGCTGCAGCCAGGCAGCAGGAGAGTGTGGAACAGGCAAGAAGGAAAGATAAGATCATTAGTTGGCTGTGAAATAAGGCTTTCAATAACAACTAGAGCAGATTAGATTAGAAGCATGGGAAAATACTGGTCTTGTCAGTTTTTCTGTGTTGATTTTTCACATGCTATCTATTTTTCCAAATGCTATATTTGTTACTTCTCCCAAAGTCTCATACTGGAAAGTAAAAATGGGAAAATATGTGGTCCAATCACTACTGTGTTGTGTGTGCATATATACACAAATAGAAATATATATAAACACATATATACACATTGTGTACATACATGTATACACAAAATAGATGTATATAAATATACACATATATTTATTGTCTATGCATACATATATATGCAAAAATTATGAATTATGAGTTTACATGAACTTCTAGTTCACAAACTTGGCATTTTTTCCCCAGTAATCTTCTGCACAAGTGTGGGAAAACAACAGAAAACTTGTTCTGCAAAATAGGGTTATTCTAGAGCAGTCTGCAGAGATAAAATTAATATATGAACAGTTTAAGTAGAAAAGAAAGTGTAGAAGAAAAAATTCTGCAAATGTACATTAAATCCTCCACTGCTTTTACTTCCCCTTTGTTCAGAAATATAATTTCATCTGTCTAAACTGTTCTGGCACAGATACCTTGGCCTTATAATCTGTAAGTCTAGGTGCAGGAAATATTAATTTTACGTTGTGAACAGTACAGACTGGTGTGGATATATCCTGCTGCCCGGAGCCCAGCAGGCTGTCCTGGCTGTCCTGCTGAGGCCCGGAGCAGTGAGGAATGGCTGAGAATGGCAGATGGACTGCAGAGGAGCCAACAGGCACCACCAGCACTCCCAGCATGTGGCAAGAAGCAGAATTACACAGGAGCAGGGCTCTACTTGCAGGGCTGAGGGATCCACAAGTCCTTCAGCAGAGCAAAACACAGCCCTTTATAGCTCTCAGCTGTGTGGTGGGATCATCAATACCAGCTGAGAGTGTTGGCTCGGTGATGAGGCTCTCCTGGTAGGATTAAACTGTGTGAGTGCAATGCATGGAAAGCCTAATCAGCATTCAGCCCTGCACAAGCAAAAGACTGATCTAAAAGATGGAGTGATCTGATCAGTATTTTGTGCTTTCATTCTCCACACTTTGTCAATTTATTTTTGAAGGAATTTCCGCCTTTCACTTACAGAGTTATATTGATGAGGTGGTATCTGTATATGAGGATCACTCATACACAGGATCAGTCTGAGCTATAGAGGAACCACTGTCTGTGTAAAGGTGATGAGACCAAGTTACTGTTGAGCAGAAGATCCAAAATAGCTGTGCTCTTTTTGGGGATGGCAGTTCTCCCCAGAAATAGGAGACAGATGTCACCACTGAATATAGATACCTGACAACCTGAACAAAGACTAAAATGTTTCTAAGATCAGGAGGGAAATTAGTGAAATAGTATACATTTCCAACACTAGAGAACAGGAAAATGGTGTTAAAAGGGAGTAGAACATTCAAAATTTCCACTGTTTCCCTCTGCTACCATCCATTTCCATGGACACCAAAGAAGAAAAGCAACAAACCTACTAAAAATATGGAAAAGATCTGATATATCTCTTCATTGTCAATCTATTACTGTACAGAACATTTTATCAAAGATATCATAAATGCTGCTTAGAAATGAAGATTGCCAGTGACTGCCAATTTCAAGGCACTGCTCCCCCAAAGTGTCCAGTATTGTACTGGAAGGAAGGAACAGCAGCTGACTTATTTTTTAACAGCGTCAATTCTCAGCTTCTTCTGTAATCTGTTTGACTCCACAGCAGGCAGAGAGACATTTTTTTCCCAGTATTTTAAAAGATAAATAAATTCCAAGTCTCTGCACACACTAACACATTTGGTACTATCATAATAATAGAAGGGAAGAGGCTGAGAGCTAAAAATGAGAGAATTCAGGACAGAAACAGAAACATGAACATTTGTGGGAAAGGACAAAATCACACTCATGCTGTCAGTGTAAACTCAGATGAATGATAAACTTGGTTTCAATGGCCTTGCCATGGTAAGTTTAAGTAAGCCGGCTCTGAAGCGTCAGGCTTATTTGAAGTGACATGAGAAAAAATCTGAGAGAGGAAGAACTGAATCTCTGGTATTGAATTTGCCTCCTTCTCTAGAACAAAAGCTGGAGTTTTTTCCCTCCACCGGCCACAGTAAACAGCATTACTAAAACCACAGCAGCTTTACTGGTAGCACAGAAGGAAACTGAGAGACAGTGTGCAAACTGCACCGTACATTATGGGAAAGCGATGACACAGATGAAACTCGTGAACGAGCACATTGTCCTGTTGGTCTGAAAGAGCTTTTCGGCTTTGCTTTTTTGATTCACCTCTATCTTCTTTCTAGAGAAAAACATGTGACAGTAGTGTGTAAAAATGTGTGATGATGTCAGAACTGGCTTATGAAACGGAGCTGTGTGTCTTTACAGTGAATAGGTATTAGAACAGGTTTCATTTTATCTCACGTTCCTTCTAATACCTCCCCCTCCCCATTAAATTTCTCTATTTGTGCTCCTTTAGATAATAATAAATACACCTATTTTTTCTCAGCTTGTATTTTTTATTTGTCCCTTAGTTCCTCTTCATCCAAAGTTTCCTAGCACTAAAAGGGGAATAAGAATACTCACTTATCTCTGTAAACTGTTAAAAACACAGATGAACACTCTAGGTAACATTGCTGCTAAGGAATAGCAATTTATAATGTACTTTATCTGAGCCAGATAAACATTCTATATTTTTTATTACAAGTAAATCAATAATTTGAGAAAATATTAATGTTTAATAAATGTTAAGTGAAATCTGCAATAGTGTCCTGGTAACTGGACCCATTCAGATGAATGTTTCACTTTATTTAACATTTTAGTAGGGGTTCTACTGAATACATTTGTTAATTAGGCTACAGGGATTTTTCTTCTCTTTTTGTACTGAATTAGAAAATTCTTGGGAGATTGTGGCTTCTATGAAGATCAAGCAAATCAATTTATTAGCCTGGGGTGACAAACTTGGTAAACTCACCTTGTGCACTTCCCTTTACTGAAAACCAAACATGTCATAGTCCCCCATTTAGATCACAAAAGAACAGAGAAAAGGAGCAATTGGTAATGGGAAAATGTTTACAAATCTTACTGTAAAGTATGATTTGGACCTCTTTGTATTACAGCTTTCATACAGCTGTATTATGATGCAATAAAGATGGAAAAAGGTTATGTTTTGAAAAGGATGTAGGTTCAACACAAGTTATACATTACCAGAATCTGATGGTTTCATTTCTTGAAACCCACTGAGAACTTTTCTCCACTAAGAACCACTACAGAAAGGCTCCTGTAAATATTAAAATCCTCTTGACTGAAACTAAACAGACCCCACAGAGTTGCTTACTTGTGACTAATTCACTTTGAAGATTTTTCACTATTCATTTTCCTGCTGACCCCTGTAGTAACCTTCCTGTACTACTTGGTTTGTTCTTCTTGGGTGGGTTTTTTGTTAGGGTTTTTTAATGGAGCAACAACCAGAAAATGAAACTGATCATAGTGTTACCTTTTGATCTTGGCCATGTGGTGTAAGAACTTTGAGCTATGGTGCCTGAGTAACACGACAAGAGCATCCAGAGCCCTGACCTGTTAGCCAGGTATCTGGGTACTGCTAGAGTAAAAATTGATAAAAAATAAATAACTAGAGGAGTGATTTCAGTTTCAGTTTCTCTCTGATGCTGTGACTCACAGGATTTCTGAAGTAAGTGGGTGCAATCCATAATCTTTTGGTAAGAAGACTGTTTCAAACAAGATTAGATAATTATCAGCACAGTGAAATACAGTCTTAGATCAAGTCGTGAAACACACGAAATAAACCCCACAGCCCCAGCTCAATAATCAAGGATCCAGAGTAACCCAAAAACCTCATTACTGCTCTAAGCAGAGTGAAGGACTCAAATGAATATAATTTGTCACTTTATAATTTAGATTTCTCCAGTATGTTGCATCAGTTATGTACTCTAATGGCCAAGACTGTACAGCATTGGCTCTGTGTGTGTGTCTACACAGGTGCACAAGTGTGAACTAACAATATATAAACAGCTCCTATGATATGCAATGTCATTTATATTCCTATATAACATTTTATAATACCAGGTAAGAAAAGCTCTTACTCTAGAATTCTTATATGAAAAGTTTTTTGTCTTTTAAAAGCCTTGCAATTAGCCTTCAGGGAAAATCTGTATTTACATGGAAATAACACACTGAGGCAGCAGGATCTTCTATTCCTTGCAATGACACCAGTGGGCATGTTAGTGCCTACAAAAAATGTCTCAGATGGGCAGATAAAAGGGAATACAAATTAAGAACTTGTTTTCACAAACATCCCAAGATATGGACACATAGGACTGGCATCACCCTGGCAAAGGAATAAGAAATTAATGGTTTCTCCATGCCCTAAAAAATAACTGAACCCATGAAAAGGAATGAGAAAAAAGAAAATGCTGAAAAAAAAAAAAAGCTGAACACCCCCCCCAGAATGCTGAAAATGAACTGTAAATTATCTCCTCATTCTTTTAAATCTTGCTTTCTGTTTGCTGCTGGTTATGGGAAACAAGCTCAAGGTGTTCCAGCTTTACCATGCTGGGGTATTTTTCTGCAGGCATCAGGTGCATCTGAGTAAGCAGAGCTATTTTTACATGCTTTACACAGTAAAGCAATGGCATAAGTGCAGAGTCATGCCCAGCACCCAGGGAACCACTCCTCTTGGTTTGCAGCGTCACATGCAGGGGAAAGGCACACAAACTGCATCCTATAGATTCTCACGAGTTGGTGACGAAGTCTCAGTTTCAGACTCTGCCCTTGCCCATAATAAAATGGTCTCAGAAATTTTCCTACAGTTGCGCTAACAAAGTTAAGTCCAGATTCAGTCAGATTTCTTTTGGCGGCAAGAAAATTTCAGAAAGTCCCAAGTAGAGCCATGACAGCCGCTTTCCTGGCTGACACATCAAGGAATGCGCTGGGGACTCCAGAACAAGAAACGTGACAGTCCTGTGCACTGAACCCTGATGGTGCAAACTGCAGTGCTACAACTTCTGCTTTTGCTTGTTTGGCACATAGACCTGAGTACTCACTGTGCCTTGTTAAATAAGTACAACCAATAACAAAGTTCAGAATTATGCAAACTGAAAGTCACTGCCATATTGTACAGCTCTAGCATGCTTCATTTTCCCAGGAGGTGTCTGGAAGTGTTGTGCCATTAAATGGCCTGACTGTTGTGTGTAAATCAATATCAAACAAGAAGAGATACTCAATTAAACATTGACATGGCCCAGATATGAATATTTAAGTTAAGTGTGTTTCCAAGTTGAAATGTTCTTCACAGAGGTCTGCTAAGGGAGCCTGGCATCATTTACGGCAGGATCTGCACACGGCAGGATGTCACTGCAAATATTCTGACCTCCTGACATAAGCTTGTTGATGTTTGAAACCACATTTTAGAATTTTAAATGGAAACACCCTAAGAGTGACAGTGATAAATGTTGCTGAACGTTTCAGTATGTACAACAACGTTTCAACCCTACGGCAAAATTTCAACTTTCACTTCTTCCAAGTACAGTGCAGCACACAGACTTTAAACAAAAAACAACAGCAGGGACGTGGCAAGGAAAATAACCCTAGCTTTTCTTGGAGAAAATAAAATAGAGCTACTGCCCTAAGGCCCTTTTTGTTATTCTGTGCTTTTAGCAGCAGCTCAGACACTGTGAGAAGCAGGTTGCTTATGGAGATTTAAGGATTTGCTTCATTATGAAGTTTGTATCCTCCTGCACTCTGATCTCTGCTGCCCAGTGTGTAATGAGCTCCTGGGTGTCCTTTCAGGGTAAAACAGCCACATCCTCAAGAGCACAGTAAGGGGACTGCTTGCCCAATGGTCAGACAATATGCACAGGATTCAGCTAAGGATTTTGCTCTTCTAGCCAGCCTCACTAGCAGCCTCCTGTGAAGGAGGAGAGTGATTAAAAGAGGAGATTTATGCCCAAACCCTGTGCCAGGGCATGTGTTACGTGCTTCAGGCTATTAACACAAAAACCTGGAGGATACAAAGCAGTCCTTCTGTTATTTTGGATACCTTAACAAAACAAGGGGGACAGCAAGGCAAGCAGGGGCAGATCCTTACCCATGAAAGCCATGCTCCCACAAGAGTCATTCCAGAAGCACACAGCAGCTCCCTGGGCAGGAACGTGAGGAGCAGTGAGGCAGAGTCAGGGTCCCTGGCCACTGTCCCAGGATCCCAGTGGTGCTCAGGCACAGACCAAGGCTGCTGGCCTGAGCTAAAAGCAGCTGCAGAGCTCCCTGGTCCAGCCATCACAGGTTACATATGCAATGCTGCCTGAAACACAGACAGTTAAAAGCTCCTTGCACAGAAACTAGGATGAGAACCAAAGGCTGGCTGTGCACATGTACGGTTTTTAAGCTGGATGCTGCATCACAGGGTCTGGGAAGCAGGATAATCTGTCAGCCTGATTCCACAGGCAAAAGATGTGTGAAGAGGACCTGTTCTCAACCATGTTTGTTATGACCCCCATCACTACGAGCATCCACAGTGTTGCTGGGTGGTTTTCTTTGCTTCAGTGAAGGAGCAAAAATACGGAAAACCAATGTTTTTGAACAGTTTGCTTCATGTAAGCAGCAGGTTGATTTCTGCTTGTTAACCAACTGCATCACACTTGGGATCACCACGAGCCAAGAGTACATATTTCATAGAACCATGGAATTGTTTAGGTTGGAAAAGACCTCTAAGATCATTGAGTCCAGCTGTTAACCCAGCATTGCCAAGTCCATCACTAAATCCCATCCCCAAGTGCCACAGCTACACATCTTTTAAATACCTCCAGAGATGCTGATTTAACCACTGCCTGGGCAGCCCGTTCCAGTGCTGGATAAACCTTCTGGTGAAGATTTTTTTTTCCTGGTATCCAGCCTAAGCTTTCCCTGGCACAACTTGTAACAAATACACGTGATGCCGGTATTTCCCTGTCTGACTCCATACCAGTTGCTGCACACACATATCTTCCCATCTTCTCCCAAAATCAAATGACATCACATTGCTTTAAAAGCAGTGAGGCACATGCCGGGAAAATGAAGGACGCGTCTCACACAAATTTGAAATCAAGAACCATAAATGGCAGACATTTATTCAAATTACTCAGCATCACCCTTCAAAAGTAACAGTAATAATACACTTTGGCCACTCATCATCATATTAAGCATGCTACACTTTGAAAAAAGGTATCACTTCCCCATTCTATCACATCTCATGTTGAATTTAGCTAAACCTATCCAGTCTGTGGACAAGCCATAGGGGCACAGGCACTGCAAGGCTGACACTGTCAGAGAGCTGAGCAGAATTAGGGATATCATCCATTTCTATACATGGAAAAGCCTGTGTACACAAGGATAGGAGCAGAGAGGAGGGCCTTTCTCCATTACCTGCCCTCATGCATCCCAAAGACTCCAAGTTTCTTTGTAAGACTAAAGCCACAGCACAACAGATATGAACCAAATCAGCAGTGGGCTGACTCCTCTGATGAGGCTTCCAGCATCTGTGCGTTAGTGAGGAACAGCTCAGGAAATTTCTTTGGAGCACTGACCAGCTCCAGACTGAAACAGCAGCACAACAAGCAGGGACAGCACTCCTCTGCTTCATGCAGAAGCATCTCCTCTTTCCAACAGGGCACAAACTCAAACTGCTCCCCACACAGAGCAGCCGGGAAAGCCCTTTTATCACCGTGGTTCTCTCACAGTGCACAGGGAGTTCAGCTTCTCAATTCCATTTGCTTCTTCCCAAGGGAATCAGAGCCCTCCTGGGCAGCAATCCCCTGTGTCAGCTGCTGCAGGAATAAATACACAGTGATCACCCTGGGGACAACAGCACTTGGAATGTCATGTGCTCTGTCAGAGCTGCAGAAAACCTGACATGACAGGTATCGCAGCTCCCTCGTGGCAAAGCCATCCTGTAGCTGTTATGGAGATATGCTGGGAAATTTTCAAGTCTGGCAAAGACTTATTCCATTTGGTATATATTGCTCTGCAGGAGATGTACATCTGAGAATTTTGCTGAGGTTGGAGATGTTATTAATAAAGATGAGAAAAGGAGAGGCTGGAAAACGTCTTTCAAGTGTAATCTTCTAGTATAGATTGACATTAATCCATGGGTAAACCCAGGAATGTGACAAATTTTGTTTTCTGACTATTCTAAATATCATTTTCTTTATTAGCGGGAGTCATGAACAAATTCTGATACTATTATTATCAGACATTACATCTTGAAAACTGCCTATTCTTTTCTAAAATGTTTTCAGTGTTTTTAGCTCAAAGATTCTGTGTTTCTTCAGCTCATAATCATTTGATATTATATGGAACTTTGAGTAAACCTCTTGGTATCTTGTTGCTTCAGGTCTCCTCATTCCAAAATAGACAAAAAAATTCCTTGCCTGATTTGATTCTGTTAAATTAAAATTGCAAGGGCCATGTAAATGCTACAAAATATCGGTGTCTTCCCCCACCTCTCTTTGGGGTAACACTTGCTGTGCCAGGTGTGGTTGGGATAAAGCTAATTTTAGTAACAGCAGCCCGAACAAAGCTGCATTTTAGATCTGATACCAAAGCATTGCTGGTAACAGAGCCGTGCTTTAGCTATTGCTGAACAGCCTCAAGGCCTTTCCTGCTTCTCTCTGCCCCTTGGGAGAGGGCTGGGTGGGCAGCACCCTGGGAGAGGCAGGACACAGCCAGGACAGCTGCCTCCCAAGAGTTTTCCACGTTATTGAACCTCATGCTCAGCAGTAAAACTGGGGATGGGGGTGGTGTGTCAAAACAAGCCATTGCTCAGAAGCTGTCTGGCCATCGGCTGCTGGTGGGAAGTGGTGAGTGATGCCTTCGCATCAGTTAGTTTGGTTTCTTTTTCTTTTCTCTCTTACTAACCCCTCCTCACCTCAGCCCACAAGTTTGTCTTGCATTTGTCGCTCTGATTCTCTCCCCCTCCCTGCTGGGGGGGGTCTTACCTGCCAGCTGGGATCCACCCATCACACTCCTCTAGTACCTCTGGCAAGAAATGATGCCCAAAGCACAGCTTTCCTCCCAACACTAATCAATCATTTGGCTACTCTCACTATCACACAACTGAGCTCCCTCACTTCACTTCCTTTAAGTTTACAAGAAACCTATAATTTTGCCTACAGGAAAGAACCATGAACCAAGATTTGGACTCATTATCTGGCAAATTCATAGGTTTTCTTTCATTTTGAGACACTTCCTGCACAGCTCACAGGAAATAAGAGATGGGGGTGATTATGTTTCATTTTTTTTGAAGCTGTTGGGTCAGCTAATGGCCACACCATCATGTCAGAAATCTGATTAAAAAAAATGGTACAAGGAGTTGTTTTATCTCTAAGTCCCAGCAGTGATGGTGCAAATGTGATACACAGATAAAACAGAAGCAAAGTTTGCAGGGAGAGACAAACCAACTAATCTGAGGAAGTAGAGATGATCTGAAAAGGTCTTTGTTCCTTTTCCAGACACAGCAGAGCGTCCAACAAAAACACTCATCCTCCAAATCTTCTCTTGTAACACCACCTCTAAATTTTTTAAAGGTATGATTTCAGTAAATACAAGATTATGACAACATTATAATCTGCTCTTAGAGCAAAGGGAGTATTTCCAAAGTAGGTTACACTGTGACTTTGGTGGAAATCCTTGAAGTTCAAACCCACTGTTTCTGAAACCAGGTATTTTAAACGTGTCTATGTGTCTGCACACCCTGGAATTGAAACGTTACTAGCCCCCAAATGAGTCAGTATGTAGAGAATTACAGCGTAGAGAACACTTCTTGTTTTGCTTATGTAAGGCCTAACACAATTAACTTTCTCACAGCTGACTTGCAGGCACTTCAGTCACAAACAGATAAGTGTGTCAATTAAATGGTCATAATGGGTCATTCTGTTAAACCAGTTTGAAGTCAAATCTTTGAGGTTTTCTCTCAAAATTAAATAAGGCTAAGCACAGACTGATATGATCTTCATTCCATAGACCAAATACTTAATATTCTGCAGCCTTTTTGCCTTCAAGCCATTTACAGCAATGTCTCTATTGTCAGTACTGGAAGATTCAAATGGCAAAGCAAATTAAGCTGTTACAAAATTTACTCAAGTCAAGCAGCAAACTCAAGGGAAAATGACAGCAGAAATCGGCATGAATCAATTCCTAAATTCACTCCATTAGGTGGAAGCCTCTCTATTTGTTCAGTTAAATATATTAGTAGTTCTCGTTAGAAACTTTAATGAGAACCACACATCTAGAACCCCCTGTAGTTTTTCCTCTTAGCTTAGGGCAAGAAGAGAGTAAAGACTTTGCCAAACAGCCACCTATCCTAAAATGTACATTAACCTAGAAATATTTATAACATATTGTATAAAATTAATAAAATTAATTTGAAAAAAAAACATTTAATTTAGAGCTGGAAAGATTTATTCCTGTGGACACAGATATATTTCACTGTACCACAAGTGTAAGTTCCTGTGCCACTGGGTAGCTCAGACACATTCAGCCATGAAAACAGCTGTAGCGGCTTTTTTTCAGGAATTATCTCTTCCAAGACATACATTATTTTTTTCTTATGGTTTCCTGATCTAATCTTCTACAATTCCTACCTACTTGCCTGTCCGTATTAGACTAATTTATTGTGCTAAGGCTGAGAAGGTACTGGCATGCAGGCTTCTCAGAAATACTATTTTTCCATGTTCCATTAATTCTGTTTGAGAGCAGCAAGTGTCAAAATGCTTGTCTGCTTCAAGCACAACCTATGACTGAGAATAGGCTTAGAACAAAACCACACTTGAACAAGAGCTGAAGTTTTCAGTAGCTGGTATCTACATGGCATTAGTTCTTCACTTCAGTCTGCAAAACACTATCATAATGACTAGAATTTAAAACTCTGCTGAAAACTGCTTTTCCCTTTCCTGCCAGGATGACTGATGGATTTTCTGCTTTACAGATGGAGCTCCAGGGGAACATAACTGTGCTGTTTCTTGTCTCTGAACTAGAGATTAATCAGAATTTTGAGAAACTTTGCTATTTCTGTGGAAGAAGAGTGAATGATGTGGTAAGGACACTTCCACTTTCTTGTTCTAGTTACTTAATTCTTCCCAACACTTCTTCGTGTTATAGTTCTGAAACTATTGCACCACCTAGTACCAAGGACATTCTAAGAAATATCCAGTGTTTCTTTTTCCTGATTTAGAATTCTAGTAGAATTGAATTCCTACTAAATTATGATTTCCTTTGAGGTTCCCAACAGTCTTAGGAAATCACCTTTTCTCATCATCCTTTAAAACAAATGTTTAAAATAAGACATTTAAATCAGAAATTTATCTAACCAAACTCTAGAGGTCTGTTTGCTAAAAAGAAAAAGCTGAAGATCGAAAATGTTGAAATTGGTTTTGTTCTAGTGAGAATGAATGGTCTTGGTCAGAAACATCGTGGACACCACTTTAGCAAGTTTCATTATACAACATTAACCTATCAAACAAATCTGCAAATAACCAGGTTTTTACTTGCAAACCTTTTGTTTCCAGTCATGCAAGTGAATGCCAAGTACTTATTCAGATTTATAATTTTATTTTTCCCCCTCAGTTTAGCTTTAAAATTGGATGGCCTTTGAGGAAAAGTGAATAACAGAAAGCAGAAAACTCACATCACTCTATATTAACCAAAGCAGAGAGTCCATTTAATATGTATAAAACCTGCAAAAAGTCTATAGTATGGATCATATATTAAGAGTTAGGAAAACTTTTCCTGCAACACACACAAAAAAATTTGTCTGCAGTATTTCAAATAATCAGATCTAGGAAAAGGTGTCCTATGACAACTACAAGCCAACATATCCTACACTGCTCAGCAGGAATAAATAGACATGGGCAAACCCCCCAGGTTTTATCCAGAACAAGCTCAAAAAAGTAACCGCTTCTAAGTAAGGGTGAAGTGATCTAAGCCTGCGAGTAAGAAAACAGCCTCCACTTGATCACTTGCATGCACCAGAGAGCTTTTTACATTCTTGTAAGTAGAATTGCAGCTCAAAAATTGGTGACATCACGATAAGGTTTTCTAAAGAACCAAAGAAAAAGAAAACTGCACTAACTTCTCGGATCCAGAGGCAGCAGCAGCAGCATTGCAATAAATTCCAGTCTGCAAGGTCAGACTGAGCCCGCTGGTACTATTGTGCCACGGGCAGACAAAAGAGAAACAGCAAAAGTGAGACTATCCAGGGGAAACTAAAGCAGGGCCTGAAATGGCTGAACATTTGGGGGGATACAAACAGTAAGCACAGGAGGGTGACCTGCAGCAAAGACCCAAAGCATTGAGGAACAACAATGCAAAACAGAAAACTGTTGCCCTGATACAGACACAAACAGATCAAGGGCCTTGTGAGAGACCCATACAGGTGTGGATCCAGCTTATCTACTAACACAAGGATGAGACTGAACCACCTTAGTCCATACAAATGTGAAAGAAACACCTCTTAGGAAAAAGCATTGGGATTGCTATGGCTCTGACCAACGTCATGGCTTTGTATGGCTCATCCTGGTTATTTCAGCCTTACTGTGATTAAGAACATGGACCCTGGGACTCTGCCCTCTGCACCAAAATACTTTCGGTTTTTACATCCTCCAAAGTGCAAACCATTAAAAAAACACATACAAAAAAAAAAAAAAAAACAAAANAAAAAACAAAACAAAAAAAAAAACCCAACCAAACAAACAAACAAAAAAACCCAAACAACAACAACAACAAAACAAAAAAAAAAAAACAGGAAAAATCTTAAGTTCAAAATAAATAGACCCCATTCTATTTCCCCTAGCTAAACTAAATATTTTCAGGTGTGTAAACAGAAAACAAGACTGAAAAGGGAATGCTGTGTTCCAAGTCAGAGCCTGACTGCAGAGAGCTGGTCACATAAGTACGTCATAGCAGGGAGTTCATCCAGTTTCGGGAATCCTGGCAGCCCTGGAGCCAACCTCCCAGTGAGTCTGTCATTCCAGCAGCGAAACATGTCCAACATTACATCATCAGAACATCCAGTAGTGATGTATATAAAGGATGTTTAGTCCTGCCCGTGGAAGAAGTGTAAACATGCCTGCAGCTCATAATTATTGGTAATCTATGAGTCACAAAAGCATCAATACTTCAGTTGTTCAGCATGAAAACTGGATTTTTTTGATGCACATAGAGCTCTCAGGCGGCACTTTATGTAGCAGGGACTACATCAGATTATTTTACAGGTTATTTTTCCCCCTTTTTAACTGCATGATCTACAGCAAAGGAAATGTGAACTTATTGCTTTTTTTTCAGCCTACAGCAGCCAGAGGATCAACTACTAATTTCTAAGTAGTTCTGTTTAGATAAATCACCTCAAGGCAATTCTAACACTTTATAAGTGTCATTAGGTCACAACTTACCCTGCAGGACAATTAGTGGTGACTTAAGACCATGGGGTAAACCACAGCTTGATTGGCTGAACACATCTGGAGTTCACAAATAAAAAATGCAATTTTTTACAAATTGAGCAGAGGTCACTATTTAGAATATGACAGAACCCCCCCAACATATTGTGTAGTCTTGTCCACAGGGAATTACTCTTTTAAATACAAAGACTCACCGGATTTCACTAATGTTACAGAAATAGAACTACTACATGTCATTTAGAGGAATTATTCTAACTCTCCCAACAAATAACTCATGCTTAAAAATGAAATTTTAAATATATGTACAATTATGAACCCTCCATTAATCTAATCATTTTGTTCACCTTTCTTTCTTCCTGCTTTCCTAGGAGCAGCTTCGCTTCCTTTTTGTTTCTAGGCAGTATCTAATCACTCCTGTTCATGCATTCTATGATGCATCTCACACATTATAATAAGTTGTGATGTGCGCAGAATTACTTATTCAAAACAACTTTGTTTAGAGTTCTTTAAGAAAATCGGAGGTTAAATTTTTCCCACATGGGTTTAACATCCTTTTACACCCTGTACTGAGAAAGAGTTAAGGTGAACTTCACCTTATATTTCATGTTGAAGCCAGGACTGTATGGAAGATAAAGTCTTTTTCTTTATATTGTCGTGCAGAGCATACCTGTTGTTCATATATTACTTAATAAGCCCTCGTGACTGTCCAACCCCAAAAAGAACACGTGTGCCACAGCACAAACCAGCTGCTTTATCAGCAAACCGGCTAGCATCGCACGAGAAGCAATCCAGGAAAAGCCAGGTACTACGAAACACCCTTAAGCTGTGACTCATTCTTTGGCACCAGCTTCTTTGACTGAATTCCCAGGAATTCCTCCGCCTTTCAGAACTGACAAAAGGAAACTGTCATCCAAGGGCATTCCCAAGAGCATGTGGCATCGGTTTCTTACTCAGCACTTACGCAGGTCAAATTTCCCTTAAGTCAGTGGTGTTTTCCTGGGGGAATGCTGGCTCCATCCGAGGCACTCTGAACACCGAGCTTTCAGTAATGCTTCATTTTAATATACCAATACAATACTACAAATATAACTGTATTATAAAGGATTCTATTTGCCAGCTGACTAAATTCCCTGATGCTTGGTGTAAGGATATCACTGCCCATCTGCAAACACGGGATGGCTGAGTTTCCTTGTAGTTTGCTAGTTAAGTGGCAGGAAACCAAACATTTCTCCAGTACCACTGCTTCATCATATGTTTCTACAAAATATTTTGACAGTCAACAAAGGCAATCTTGTTCCTAATTCTTCAGTCAGCTCTGACTGTAACATAATAATGAAAATGTAACACAAAGTCTATGTAGTTTTTTTCACTTTTCTTTCTAATGTATATGAAAATGATAAAGTACAGGTATTTTAAAGGAGGGACTTTACTATCTTCACAGCAAAATCAGCATCTTAAGGGTGTAGATATAACTCTGTACAAAAAAAAATTATATTCCCTCAACTTCCACACAGATTTTTCATTGTCCCAAATAATTTGATACTTACAGTATTAGAAGAAATAGCAAATATGCCAGGGACCTGTACCACAAACAAGTGTTTTACCTTCTTCTGTCACACAGGGTCTCCAGTGCAATAAAATTCTATAAAATTCAGTTGTATTTTTAGAAACAGCTAAGCTAACAGACCATTTTGAATTTATTACTCCTAATAGTTTGGATAACTCTCACTAGAATAATTAAGGGGACAAGTAATGACTTTCCACCTCAAAAAACTTCATTGAATCACACGATAATTCATGTTAGGAGGAACTTCAGGAGGTCTTTAGCCCTCACACTGTACTTCCAATGTTTGGTTACCCTGACAGAAAAATAGTTTTCTCTGTACTTGATTTAAACTTATGTTGTTTGAATTTGCACCCATTGTCTTAATGAAAGACTGAAATATTCTATCATGTATCAGAAGCCTGTGCCAGGAGGCTCCTGATCCATCACCAGGGTGACTGTGACAGTCTCAGCTTTGAAGTTCACCATCTTCTCCTTTCATCTTGTTCCCATTCCTGTAAATTCTTCACACAAATCATTCATTGCTGTCTTTTTACCTTGAGACCTGCTAACCCAGGAGGCTGCTTCTAACACACTTCTCTTTTTGCTGCCTCCACCAGTAGCTTGTGGTGATTTTCACTTGCTGTATTTTAGGCACTTGGGCCAGAAACATCTCCCATGATTGTGCAGAACCTTGTGCACTAAGGCTGTGTGCACACACGTACACACAATAAATGCTATTGCAAATAATAACCAAATGTAACCTGGGACTTATTTTTGTACTGATTTAAGGCTCTTTCCTCCCACCTGGTTTCATCAGAATGGTAACATGGACATAACTAAACCAATCCAAAATATGCCTGCTGTCAGTCCAGCTTACTAAATCCTATGATAAATACTACACCAGTGTTACTCCATGACAGTGATATTCTTTATTTTTTTTTTAATGGTTTGTGCTGCCAATAAAAAAGTTCCCCACCTTAGGGGCAGCTGGTGAGCGGCAGTTTATTGAGAGTCAAGCAGCTGGTTTTGCTCTCATCAGCTCATCCTGAGAGTATAAACACTGGCTGGTGATACGGATTTTGACCACCGAAGATTTTGGTCTCTTTGAGGTCTTTGCTAAGGAAGTTTCTCTTCTACACCTGCACAGGTACGCGGCTTGCGAGGAGAGACGTGCTGCTGTACCCGGCTCCGGAGCCATCCCCTCGCCACCGATGCAGGCACAGAGGATTCCCGGGCGTTTCTTCTGCTGCCGCTGGCCCCGGGGCCGCTCGGGCGGGCGGAGCGGGGAGAGCGGAGAGCCCGAGGGTCGCCGCCAGCGGGGAAAGTCCCGCTCCGAGCCGGGAATTCCCGCAGCGGCGCCGGGAGGACGCGGCGCTCCGGGGCTTTCGCAACGCGGAGCCGGCGCCGCCCGCCAGCCCCCGNGGTTTCTCCCCCCGCCCCCGGTGCCGGTTCTCCCGCTCGCCCCTGCCGGGGTTCCCCGGGCAGCGCTGCCCCCGGGGCCGCGTCCCGCTCCGGCCGCGAGGGAAAGAGCTCCGCGCACGGCCGGGGTTCTTCCCCGGGGGCGGAGCGCGGTCCGGCCCAGCCCCAGCCCTAGAAAAAAAAGCAGCGGCACAGGCGGGGCCTGCGAGCCCTTAAAGGGAACGGCTGCGGCCTCCCCCCGCGGGGGAGGGGGGAGAGGGAAGCGGCCGCCC